>OY755247.1:69894469-70170910 GCA_963576725.1 Azorinus chamasolen
AGTAGAACTTCTGTAATTAGTTTGACGACTATAGTAGAACCTCTGTAATTAGTTTGACAAACTATAGTAGAACATGTCTAACTAGTTTGACGACTGTAGTAATACCACTGTAACTAATCTGACAACTATAGTAGACACTGAGGCCTCTCAAATTAGTTTGTCAACTATAGTAGAACATGTAGTACTAGTTTGACGACTGCAATAAAACCAGTTTAACTAGTTAACGGTTATAGAAGAACCCCCCTAACTAGTGTGATCCCGTTTGCAAGCGGACTGGGTTCTAGTGAGATGCCATGTGGCGGTCGAGTTATACCCTGTTTGACATACAATGTAGTTCATTTTGAAACTTAAAGCGGGCGGCAATGATTGCAAACAAAAATGCGCCACGCCTTAGTAGTTCAAGCGACTAGTTAGTGAATTAAGAGCAGGGTTTGCATCCGGGCGACTGGTAAGCACAAAACGGAATAAAACAGAATCATGCTTTTTTATTCACCCACGTGTAAATACATACAATATGGGACATATATAACATGCATTTCTCCAGTCAATAGATACAAAACACGTTAGGTCCAGATTTTAATTCTTTTACAATAAAACCCCTGTGAACGAGAATTTTAGTAAAGAAGAATTAAGACCTGTCCCTGCTTAATGCAGGTTAACAGTCCTTTTTGGAGCTTTCAGCTTATATTAAACTGCAGTCTGGCTTACAGATTGACATTGATACTAATTTGAACACTCGCTTCAGAGGGGTTTTAATGGATAACGTAGGCGAACAGTTACGAAATTAACCGAATACTTCCGAAATAAGACGAGTTCATAGTGTCCCGAGGTGTTATTAAGAACTTTAATATTGTCACGTGCTACATGTTTCAGGCCACGGGGATCGTAATATGAATGTTGCAGAGCTGCTGTCAAAGAAATTGAGAGAGTCTCGCCCCTTACTGGAGAGGATGAGTCATCATGGCACAGATACCATGCAGGAAATGCCTACTGTTATTAGTCGAATAGGTGCGCGGTTAGACGACTTCAAACAGAAAATTAGCGGCGTGTTCAGCACCATTCTGGATGGATTTCAAGAATCAATGGGTAACTATCCCGTTATTCTAATAACGTTGCTATAAAACCATCAAGGGACATTTGGGAGATTGTTTCCCCTATTCATAGAGTTTTAAGATTCGGGAGCGTGTTTCCCCATTTCACGGAGTTTTAAGCTTCGATATCAGTTTCATTTGGTTCCCAATGATATTGTTAAGAATTTAACATCATCGACATGGATAGGGAAGGCAACTACACATCTAGATTCTCAGGGAGGTCTCAGAGTGTGCCAAATGTAAGAATCGACAAAGGAGTGTTTGTCGGAGATGAATATGTCGTTGAAGATGTCGACATATCTATAAACCAGATGCGTTTGCTGTCAATGTCGCATCTGTGATTACCTTCATATGCAAACAGTTTGGATCCAGATGAGACGCCGAGTAACTCGTCGTCTCGTCATTACGCTGCATCTCATCAGGATCCAAACTGTTTGCTACTGTGACTCTTTTTAAACACAATGAAGACAAATAAGGAATGAACTGTGTGGCAGGCGACAAAATTTGGCAGCGAAGGAGTTAAATGATAAAGCCTTTATTACATGTACATCTATTTTCCGTTTGGTCTACTTCTTGGTACATTCTTATTATGGCGAACATTTTTTTTAAATTCTCTTACATATTTCCACGAGATACACCTGGTGTATCATCAGCTTGTCGGATTAAGATCAGCTTGTCGGATTAAGATCAGCTTGATCGTTGTAAGTTAGAACTTACGGTAATCTTTTCGTACGAAGTCGTATCTAGAATGTTTAATAATTTTTGCCAGTACATGGTACCGACAATCGTAAAATAGGACTTACGACAACTTTGGTCGTACGATGTTTAGTAAATGGGGACCCTGCTAGGTACTTACAGTAAAAACCCTCTAATGCGACCACTAATTGAATAGACATGAGCATCTTAATATGCAGGTGGTTGCTTAATGCAGGACAAGCGTAATGCAGATAGCTCAATTCATCTAGCACCTGCCTTACATACCCATAATTAGACCTCTTTTTGATGGCCGCTTAAGACAGGTTCTATTGTACACCGGTACCGGCACTAAAAGTTTGAGACCATTATCATCGGTAGACCATTATCATCGGTAGACCATTATCATCATCGGTAGACCATTATCATCGGTAGACCATTATCATCGGTAGACCATTATCATCGGTAGACCATTATCATCGGTAGACCATTATCATCGGTAGTATGGCCATTGGAAAGTTCATCACTTGTTACACTGTTTTTCAGATCAGCCGGATACAGCCGTGTTTAATGGAAATACCCAGCAATTTTCACTCAACCAGAGATTTCAACAAGGGCCCGGGGGATTCAATAGACTCCTACAAGGACAAAATAATCCCCCACCGAGATTTTCAGGTCAACTGAATCTTAACCAGGGTCAATTTACCAACCAGCAGTTCAGAGATCGTCAACAATTTCAGCAGTTCCCTATGGTGAACCCCAGTGCAGTGGCCCCTAACCAGATACCAATAAATGTTCAAGGGCAGTCCGCCGGTTCACAAGGGCAGTCCACCGGTTCACAACGGCAGTCCGCCGGTTCACAAGGGCAGTTTATGCAACAACAGAATGCAATGTTGTCAAACCCTACCCTTCAGAGTATGGTAGGTTCACAAGCACCAACAAATCGTCAAGGTTTCCAGGGTCAAGGTCAACCAAATGGCCAATCGTTTCAAAATATGCCACAAGGTCAATGGCAACCCCAGACTCAAAATTTCCAAGGTCAATTCCAAAACCAAAACTTTCAAGACCAGTCTCAGGTTCAAAATTTTCCAAATCCAACCCAGTCACAATCTTTCCAAGGTCAGTCTCGGGGTCCGCAATTTCAAGGCCAAAACTTCCAAGGACAATCTCAGGGCAACAACGTCCAAATGCAGTCTCAGGCTCAGACATTCCAAGGTCAGTTTCAAGGTCAAAATTCGCCAAACCAGCAAAACTTTCAAACCCAGAACTTTCAGACACAGCAACCAGCTGTAAGACTTCAAGATCAAAACCAGGGAAGAAGGAGGAGAGAGGTGGTGGCATGTGATGAACTGCAGGGTGATCTTGAAACCCACTGTCGGACGTTCGAGTCTCAATGTCATAACTGCACTCTAGAGAAACGACTTCGGTTTGAAGGTACGTAAAACATACAATGTCACATAGCATTCAACCATTATGAGATTGTCCATTCCCTCAAAATCGCTCTATGTTGCATTTGCAGCCTTCAACACGAAATAAAAACAAAACCTTAACCCATTCCCTTATAGGCTATTTTTAGACCCAGCCGCTTTGAGTAAATCTACCGAAAAGGAGCATTTACTACAAAAAAAGAAAATTTTAGAATTGTGTAGTTCTGAGACCACTGATGGTATGAAACTACTATAGTTATGAAACCATTATGTTATGAAACAAATGCTCCTATGGAGCTAATGCTCTATTTATCACAGTGGTTTCAAAAATGGCCTTTACAGAGACGTCATAGGGCGTCAGTATAAGGAAATGGGTTAAAACATATGCTCTCTGTTATCCAGCGTGCAAATATGTTAAGCATGACCCACTTCTAACAATGTATCGCCTTCATCTATGACTTGTGTTTGAATTAACTCTTTTGCTGCTGATGTCGCATCAGTAATTACGCAAACAGTTTAGATCCAGATGAGACGCCGAGTTACTCCGCTACTCATCAGGATTGTTACTGTGACTGTGTTTCAAAAAAAATGAATAAAAATGAAAATTGTAGCAGACGACAAAGTTTGCAGACGGCAAAATTTGGCAGCGATTTGGCAGTTCATAATTATCACAGTATGATGCTAGAATATTTTGATTAACCCTTTCCCTGATATAAACGTGTGTTCATGCATTTGGGAGCCGTCTGATCAGGGTCTGCTCTGATTTTGCTAATGGAATTTCAAAGTTCTGTTTCTCTTTCTTAACCTTCTTAAACGGCTACAAAGTTCCACCTTCCATATTTCATTATAACTATTTTGTCCATGAGTATTCAGTAGGTAGTGAAATTTGAAATAAATATAAAACAATTAAAGAGTTCAACTGGGCGGCAGTAACTTCTTAACAGCGATCATTTAATGAGAAACACACGTGTACTTCTCTTTAAAAAAACAGGTGACCGCTGCATGCAGTACGAAAATAATGCAAAAATCTCCTATGAGAAATTATCTGCCTTACTTTCGTTCGACCTTAACCCTTTAATTCATAGATACGCCTTTTAATCCTTTTGCAAACAGTAGATCCAGACAAGACAGCTCCTGTAGAAACCGTCTGATCAGGATCTGTTCTGTTTGCTTGTGAAATGTGCCATGGTCCAAAATCATGTACTTATATACAATTGAACTTTGATATCTCGAACTTCAAGGGACCATGCAAATTACTTCGAAATAACAGAAGGTCGAGTTATCCGATTTCTAATCTGGATAATTTTCTCACGTTCGCAGCTTAATGCAAGTCTAAAGTAATACTGAAAGCTCCTGTAGGAGCTTTCAGCATCACTTTAGACCTTAGTCTACCTGCATTAAGCTATCACAAGTGTTTATAGATATGCATAGCAATATATTTTAGAGCAGTTATGTATTGTAAATTTTGGAAGGACCGAACGTTTAGTTCGAGTTATCTCGAAGTTCGAGTTATCCGAATTCGAGATATCGAAGTCCAACTGTATCATTTTGAAACAGTAAGCTCATTAATATGCATACAGGCAAAAGTGCTTTCATGAATATTCATGGAGTAAGGGGTCATGCTACCAATGTGTTGACCCTTTAGTCTGTGAATATATATGTAAGAAATAATGGCATCATGGATATTAATTTTATTAATTGTTATTAATAGCACATGGACAGGACGTTTTGACAATGGCAAAAACTGTAAGCAAACAGAGCAGGTCCGGATCAGACAACTCCTACAGAAGCTGTCTGATCTGAGTCTACTCTGTCTGATCTGAGTCTACTCTGTCTGATCTGAGTCTACTCTGTCTGATCTGAGTCTACTCTGTTTGCAAATGCGTAGAAAGCGTATTAACCCTTCTCTTGCTGAATTTTAAAATACATTTCTCCTCTTTACCCATGTCCTGTTGTATAATTACACATATCTTCACTGTGTACAAGTATTTCGCTGTGCAATCACTGCTGTGGAGTGCACTGGTTGCACACTCAATTTGTAAATAGTGCAGACCCTGATGAGACAGCTCCTGCAGGAGCTGTCTCATCTGGGTCTTCACTATTTACAGGTAGGTATATTGACGTGAATAGCAAGCAAAGGGTTAATAGAGTTATTCTTCTGTTTCTGTTTATTGTCAACGTTCATTTCGCATTCCGGACCTTAAACCCTTTATCCCATGAATATTCATGTACGAAATAATGACAGCATGCAACTCGATCCCATTATTTATTATTATTATTATTGTATGTGTTTATAATGGCATATGAATGTTTTAGTCATTGCAGAAACTGTTGAATCAAATATATTATATTTCATAAGTAAACAGAACATACCCTGATCAAAAGGTTCCTGCAGGCGTCTGGTTCTACTCAGTTTGCAAAACGTTAAAAGTTGTATCTACGGAAAAAAAGGTTTATGATGCTGTTATTTGATAAATTTAAAAAAAATGCTATTGCTCTCCTGCAGTGTGTGGTGACGGTGTCGAAAGAGCAAGGGACGAAATCAAGCGGTTGGATAACTCCGTCGACATGTATCTAGAAACCTTCGAGTCATTTATTGTAGGAAATCGACTTATACTGAAGGTAGGTCAAATCAAACCAATGATAACCAATATTTAACTGAGCATTTTAATATTTTACTCCTTTGTTTAATTCAAACTGGTTTGTCCAGCGGACATGGTCGTGTGGTAAACGGGCTCGACTAAAATACCGGGTTCGATTCCCCACCGAACCAAGTCCTTCGGATGAGACTTTATAAACCGAGGTCTGATGTATCAGTGCTTTCAACTGGTCATCGAAAAGAAACAGAGAAATAATACCGATAATAGGAATTGGGCATCATGCCTGGGTTACTCTGTATCCGCTCCTCTTTTTCTGGGGCGTCTAATCAGCCCATGGTTGGCAGAAACGGGCGTTTATCAACACAACCAACCAACCAACAACCAAACTGGTTTGAACCGGCTGCCCCAATATGAATCAAATAGAATAGTTAAAGTAGCTTGTGGTAATCCTTTTATTTATGTTTTCTCCAGATTGAACTGAATGACAAAAAGCGGCTACACAAGACCAATACCTACAATGACGCTTATATCACGGCGAAAATCGGTCCATCCATCTTGAGATTCCAGTCAAAAATGAAACTAAATATAAACAACATCCGCGTATCCGGAAGTCAGATTGGTGATGAATTATGGGAAAAACTGTGGGAGAAGGAAGTATTCAAAGAAGCTGACAAGGTTCGTATCCCACCAAAGGGCAACGACATATTTGGACAAACACACACTAATAAAATAGACACAAAACTTAATTCGGTTGCAAATCCTACCAGCCAGAAGAGTTCCAAGCATACTTCCACCGGAAGTGCAAAACAGATTTCCATTGTGACATTCTCTCTCAGTGTTATTACGTCTTTCTTTGTGTTTTTATTTTAAAAAATATGTGCATTTCAATTACTATTTATGAAAGTGGTGTTTATTTTCCCTTAACCTATTCCCTCATATTGACGACTTTTGACGACTCTGTAACAGTCACTTTGTTAAACCATTGTGATAAAAAGAGCATTTGCTCTTATAGGAGCAAATGCCCTATTTATCACAATGGTTTCAATCTACAAAAGTCTAAAATTTTCCTTTTCTCTAGTTAATGCTCCTTTTCGGTATATTTATTCAAAGAGGTTTATCTAAAATAGCCTATGAGGAAATGGGTTAACACTAAAGGGAATATGACTATATGTATTTTGTTTTCATAATTGCATTTAACCCTTTACTCCATGAATATTCATGTAAGATATAATGACATTATGAATTGATTAGATTAATTGTTATAATAGCACATGTACACAGGAATGGTTAGCCATTGCAGAAATTGTAGAATCATATCTATATTATATCGTAAGCAATAAAAGCATACGTTGATCAGACGACTTCTGCAGGAACGGTCTGGCATGTGTCTTCATACGTTGATCAGACGGCTTCTACAGGAGCGGTCTGGCATGTGTCTTCATACGTTGATCAGACGGCTTCTACAGGAGCGGTCTGGCATGTGTCTTCATACGTTGATCAGACGGCTTCTACAGGAGCGGTCTGGCACGTGTCTTCATACGTTGATCAGACGGCTTCTACAGCAGCGGTCTGGCATGCGTCTTCATACGTTGATCAGACGGCTTCTACAGGAGCGGTCTGGCATGCGTCTTCATACGTTGATCAGACGGCGTCTACAGGAGCGGTCATGGCATGTGTCTTCATACGTTGATCAGACGGTTTCTACAGGAGCGGTCTGGCATGTGTCTTCTCTGTTTGCGAAGGCGTCTGGCAGATGCATTTGTGGAGTAATGGGTTAAAGTTCTTTTCATCTGTCTCAGAAACTATCAGTCCTAACCGGTTTTTTATTCCGGTAACACGAAAAGAAAATTGTGATTTTTATACACAGTGTAGATCCAGACGAGTTGCTGCAATTTCAGGATGAAGTTTTATTCCATCATACAGCAAGCAGTGGAGATCCTGTTAACCCTTTCGTCCTCAAATTTCTAATTTTCGACTGCAAACCAATTTTATTAAATCATTCGGTAAAATAAAGAAACGAGATAAATAAATGCAAATTCCAAAGGAATAAGGCACAGATATAGAAACAGAGTTTAAAACGAAAAGTGAAGTCCCAGATCAAACGCCGCCTTGAAAAGGCTTCCTCTGATCTGGGATTGCACTATTTGTCGTGGTGCACTTTTGCGACCTTAACAGGTAGCGTTTCTTTTTTCGCAGATCTGAAGTTAGAATCGAGTTATCAAATCAGATAAACAAGCTATTGATTATTAATGGACGAAAGAAATAACCCTTGAAATGTTTCCGGTGTTCCCCTTAACTGGATTCGTGCATGTATTATGGGAGTTACGTACCTTTGAAATTGAGCAAAACATGAACGAAAACTGACAACATTTTATATAAAAGGAAGGTTTCTGAGCCCGTGCGGACACACGACCACCCCACATATTTGGGTATACTTGATGTACATGTGACTTGGTGTACTCTTGGTAAACTTGGTGTACAGTTCGCATACGCGGTGCACATGGGCTATACTTGGTGTACATTGGGTATACTCGGTATACAGGGCGTATACTTGGTGTACATGGGGTATACAAGGTATACAGGGTGTATACTTGGTGTGCATGGGGTATACAAGGTATACAGGGCGTATACTTGGTGTGCATGTTGTATATTCGGTATACAGGGCGTATACTTGGTGTACATGGGGTATACACGGTATATATGGTGTATACTTGGTGTACATGGGTTATACACGGTATACAGGGCGTATACTTGGTGTACATGGGGTATACACGGTATACAGGGCGTATACTTGGTGTACATTGGGTATACACGGTATACAGGGCGTATACTTGGTGTACATGGGGTATACACGGTGTGCAGGGCGTATACTTGGTGTGCATGGGGTATACACGGTATACAGGGCGTATACTTGGTGTGCATGGGGTATACACGGTATACAGGGCGTATACTTGGTGCACATTGGGTATACATGGTATACAGGGCGTATACTTGGTGTACATGGGGTATACACGGTATACAGGGCGTATACTTGGTGTACATGGGGTATACACGGTATACAGGGCGTATACTTGGTGTACATTGGGTATACACGGTGTACAGGGCGTATACTTGGTGTGCATGGGGTATACACGGTATACAGGGCGTATACTTGGTGTACATTGGGTATACACGGTATACAGGGCGTATACTTGGTGTACATGGGGTATACACGGTGTACAGGGCGTATACTTGGTGTACATTGGGTATACACGGTATACAGGGCGTATACTTGGTGCACATTGGGTATACTCGGTATACAGGGCGTATACTTGGTGTACATTGGGTATACACGGTGTACATTGGGTATACTCGGTATACAGGGGGTATACTTGGTGCACATTGGGTATACTCGGTATACAGGGGGTATACTTGGTGCACATTGGGTATACTCGGTACACAGGTCGTATACTTGGTGTACATGCGGTATACAGGGCGTATACTTGGTGTACATTGGGTATACACGGTGTACATTGGGTATACTCGGTATACAGGGGGTATACTTGGTGCACATTGGGTATACTCGGTATACAGGGGCTATACTTTGTGCACATTGGGTATACTCGGTATACAGGGCGTGTACTTGGTGTACTTGGGATATATTCGGTATTCAAGGGGTATACTTGGTTACATTGGGTAGACTTGGTGTAAAAGTACGAGTAAAGTAGCCTGTGAAAAGAGTAGCTAATTAAGTCGAACAGTACGAATGGAGCGGACAAGGAAAGAAAAACAAATTAAATCACAATTTTATTGTTGTTGTTTTTTGTTAGATCTAGATCTAATAAAATTATTCAAAAAGTTTGTTTGGGCAATTTCAGGGGTGGGGTTTAGTCGGCTCTATGCCCTCTAAATCCGCGCCTGGTAGGGACTGACTGTCACTTTAACACATAACTCCATAAAAACGTGTTTCTGTGCCTTTGCAAACAGAGAAGACCCAGATCAGACGGCCCCTGTCATGGCCAAAAACACCTATTACAAAAATTAATTTAATTACATGTATTATTCATAACATTTCTTACATGAAGATTCATGGAGTAAAGGGTTAACTCATTCCACGGATGTGACGAAGTTTGTATTATCTATGTCAACAGTTTGTATTTTTATATAACGACTCAGCTGATCTTAAGTCTTTACACGCATAGACTTAGCATCTGAAGTGATTATTTAAACCCTTACCTTATAAATATTCATACATGTATAAGAAATAATGACACCATGAATATTACTAGTTATGCAGTGCTTAGTGTCCCTAATATGGAATATACACTGCCAGATACATATGATATGATACGAATTTATCTTATCGATAACCTTTAATTTCAAGCATTTACACACATGATTGCATCATAGGCCTACAAGTATGGTTTTGAGCGGACGTATTTCCGGGGAGTAACAAAGGAATTAACTCTTGCGACCTTGATATGACATAAGCAGAATTATATTTCTTGTAAATTAATTACAGTAAAACCTCTCTATAACGGCCATTAAATTGTGTTAATTAGTTGGTATTTAGGGCAGATGACTGCTTAAAGCAAGGTGAAAGTAAAACAGAGTGCTCCTATAGGAGCGTTCTGTTTAAATTTCGCCTTGCATTAAGCAGCCACCTGCCTTTAACACAAAATACTTAATGTAATTTAGTTGTTGTTATAGAGAGATTTTACTGTACCTCCCTTTAATAGAAAATAATTGTTTTTTTCTCAAATGTCTTTTATGTATTTTGTTTGTTGTTTTTATCATTATAAAACTAACTATGTTCAATGCCAATAAAGCATAAATTATATGTATGCTTTTTTTAAAAAAAACAAACTATGTTAGGATGAACATAAATGTTTATTTTAAGTTAGAGAAAAGACATGATATGGATTTTAGTAACCCCATATGGGATTTATGGGGTTTTCACCTAACCTCAATTGACCAATGGACTGACTAGAATTTAGTATGAGGTAAGATAACAGTTTATATAGCGGCATTATGAAAACAGTGAAATTTTGACTATGGCAGAAGCAGTAGTATCAGATCTATATTATTTTGTTGACAAACAGTGCAGACTCTGATCAGACGTCTCCTATATGGACCGTCTGATATGGGTTTACTTAGTTTGCATATACAGTAAAACCTCTCTATAACGACCACTAAATTGTGTTAATTAGTTGGTATTTAGGGCAGGTGGCTGCTTAAAGCAGGGTGAAAGTAAAACAGAACGCTCCTATAGGAGCATTCTGTTTAACTTTCGCCTTGCTTTAAGCAGCCACCTGCCTTTAACACAAAATACTTAATGTAATTTAGTGGTCTTTATAGAGAGGTTTTACTGTACTTCAAAAGGCGTTCATAACAGGTAAATAGTTTACCCTTTCCCTGTTCTATATTCATTCAAAATTTCAATACCTACTGAATATTCCTGGACAAAATGATTATAATGAAATATGGAAGGTGGAACATTGTGGCCATTTTAGAAACTAAGGAAACAGATCAGACCCTGGTCAGATGGCTCTATAGGAACCGTCTGATCTGGGTCTACTCTGATTGCAAATGCGTGAAAATGTGTTTATATGAGGTAAAGGGTTAAACAATTTGAATCTACTATGCGACGTCTTGCGATCTTATTTTGCGAAAGACATCTTAAAAATATTAATATTAGTAGCAGGTTTCACATTTCACTGGTAGGAGCCGGTAAATTAATTGATACGTTTATATTTATTTACAGTGAAATATGGTTTGTATATTATTGAAAGAAACTTTTTTGTTTGCCATCGATGAGTTATGCGGGGAATTTTGTATCAAACACGACACCCAGTAACTTTGTGTATCACTGTTTGACAGCCCGTATACCATTTTATATAAACATTGAACAAGCGCACATCCTGAAACTTGAAGCAGAGGAAAATATGTTCAACAGATGACAATGCTGGCATTGAAAGGATAAGTGTCGATATCATCATTGCGACGATCTAGTTCTACACTGTTTGAATAGCCTGATGGGTCCCCTTAAGTCGAGACGCATCTTATTATCATTTAACCCTTTCCCTGTTCTATATTTATTCCAAATTTCAATAGATACCGAATACTAATGGAAAAGATACAGTTGAACTTCGATATCTCGAACTTCAAGGGACCATGCAAATTAGTTCGAGATAACAGAAGTTCGAGCCATCCGATTTCTTATCTGAATAAATATCTAAAATTCACAGCTTAATGCAGGTCGAAAGTAATGCTGAAAACTCCTGTATAGGACTTACATTTCGACCTACATTAACATCATACGTGTTTCTAGATATGTGTAGCGATACATTTTAGAATAATTCTGTATTGTAAATTGGGAAGGACCGAACTTTTAGTTCTAGTTGTCCAGAAGTTTGAGTTATCCGAGTTCAAGATATCGAAGTCAAACTGTATAGTTACAACGAAAAAGAAGGTGGGTAGCGATTTTAGAAAGTCAGAAGCATATCTTTCAAATTTCGAATAGCAAACAGAGCCGATCCTGATCAGACGGCTCCTCTAAGATCTGGATCTACTCTGTAAATGTGTGAAAACACGTTTATATGAAGGAAAGGGTTAACTCGAAACGTCATTTATTATCGTCTAACATGTGACCCAAACGTTGCTTTTCAAACATTTTCTTTCACTTCATTTTCACAATACATGTACTGTAAAATATCTCTATACCGGAATTCCTCTAGGAACTTTCTGCATAACTTTCGTCCTTCATTAAGCAACCACCTGCTTTAAACAACGTCAGTGGCTGTTTATTAAGTGGTCGCATTAGCGGGGTTTTACTGTTCTGTAAAATCTCTCTTAAGCGGAATTCCTCTAGGAGCTTTCTGCATTAAGCTGCCACCTGTTTCAAAGAGCGATATTTATACTGAATTTAACGGCCGCTTTAGAGGGGTTCAACTGTGCCAGCTACAGTTACCAAATTTGCACTAGTAGAGTCAAACAGTTTGGAACTGTATAAGACAATGCGTCACTGGATCAACACTGTTGTCAGTAGTTCGTCCCTTTCCTCGGTGCTTTATAAGCGTAGCCAACCAGTAAGGAGAACCCTGCAAACCCGGGGAGCCTCAACAGGGCTTGTTCGTGATTAGTCAGTAATTCATGCGAATTTGAACAAAATCGGAGACAATTTAAAAAAAACAAATCTGAAAAAACTAGAACAAACCACTTTGCGTTTTTTTCTGGATTTTTTTTTGTGTGTCCGAATTTGTTATAGAAGAATTTAGAACCGGTATACCTAGAAGGCTGAATTTTTGCATACATCTATCTTAGTATACTCCCTACGAACGTGTGAAATATTAATGAAATACCCTGACGGTTAAGGACATTACAAAGAATAGGTCAAACTCTGGACCAAATACATGTATCCCACAATAATATTCGATTTGTCCTTTGTCGTGTACATGTATTTATTTCAGTATGTAATGACAATATTTTGGACATACATGTAGCTAGATAACATAAACAAGCATAGGAAAACTTAATTGAAAAAGTTACATTCGAATGTCTGAAGTATGATTATATATTTATCCTATTATCATTATTTATTATTATTATCATTTTATATTCAAACTTATTATCACTATTTATTATTATTATTATTATTGTTTTTATTATTATTTTTTTATCATTATCATTATTATTATAATCTTCATCATCATTATTACTATTATTATAATTATTATTACTTTATTACTATTATTATTATTATTATAATTAAGATATATTTCATAATTGAGGAGAACATTAGTACTTACTGAAAGGAAAGCTTGTAAGAGTTGTTTCCTTTAGACCATAACCTGTAAATGGAATAGGTGAAATTACAGACTATTTTTGAGTTGACTGGTAGTAGTAGTAGTAGTAATAATAATAATAATAATAATAATAATAATAATATAATTTTATTTATTATTTGTGCTATTATTATATAATTCAGATATATTTCATAAATTGATACGTATGGTCAAAGGGAGAGCATAAGTACTTTACTAAAAGGAAAACTTGTAAGAGTTGTTTCCCTTAGACGACATGTATAAATGGAATCCTTGAACGTATTATTATTATTATCATCATCACCACCATTATTATCATCAATATTATTATTATTATTATCATCATTACTATTTTTATTACTTTTATTTTTGGCGTTATCATTTTTACTTTTTTTTATTATTAATAGTATACCTTATCCAAGTACGCTCATTCTTTACTTATATAAAATGTAACGGTACATGATATTTTGCGAAAGTGCCCGCCTATATGGTTGTTGGCCGTGACACTAGGAGGCTGTTGAATATGCATGACCAAGGATATGTGACGTCACATATCTCTGAGCATGCGTCTTTCATCGGTTCCATTTAAATTTCATAAGTTTTCTCATTCTAATATGTATATTTAATTACTTTAAAAAACGAAAAAAGTTTTTGCATTTTTCTATTTTTTCAGAGTAAAATAATTAGTATTATTCAGCTTGATTAAAATTGATATAAAAACGTTTTTAGTAATTTGAGTAAACGCAATAATTGATTTGTAGAATAATAAAAATAAAAAGTGAAATACTTATTAAAGGGAGGTAATCACGAAGCGAAACTGAACTGCAAAAATATGTTCATGATCAAAGAGATGCGGTATACTATGGTCGAACTATTAGATCAGAGCTATTAAAGTATTTATGTACGTATTATAATTATTATTACATTGTACTATTATTTGTTTTCTTATTTTCATTATCATTATTATTACATGTATTATTATTATTATTATCATTATATATCATCATCATTGTAATTATGATGATTATTATTGTCATTATTATTATTACTATTATTATATTGTTTTTATTTTTATTATAATTTGACAAACCGCGCCTTTCATCGTATTTGAAGCCCAGCATTGATCTATTTTGTCACTGATCAATCGACGTGGTGTTTGGCTTGGCAGTTTTTGGTCAATCACTTTGTGTCGAAATAAATATCGCCATAAATCAAAGTGCTTAAGGTACTGGTGCTCTGGGGCTCATTTATAATAAACATCCTGTATTACGCTTATTGGGAAAAAACGAGGATTATAAAAGTATTTTTAAACAAGAAGTGTTCTGTGTGCTCTTTCTGCGTATGAATACAGGTAAATACAATCTGCTCATTAACATAATATACTGAAATATTCAGGAAGTCTGCACACAATTTACATCATAAAAAGTAAAAGGCAAATCATTTAACTACCATTCGTTTCCATTTCAAACTTGATATTCAAGGCGTTCCTAAAAAGTATAATTACAGAAAATCCTCCTTCACCACCAGTCATACGTTGGGTCCTTTCGAGAGATATATGCGTCCTAGCTATGTCAAGGAAAATCTAGGAAGTCCTAAGGCGGGGTCATTTTCGACCCCAGGATCACGGTGTGAATTATCTTGGCAGATGATCAGTATACAATGCTATGCACCAAAACATCGTAGGTATAGTCATTATGATTTTGAAGATTTGTTTTACTTTTTCCTATATATGTCAATGTAAAACAAGGAAGCCTTAGAACGGAGACACTTTTGACTCCGGGTCATGATGTGAACAAACATGGTAGAGGACCACAAGATATAACTATAAGTCAAATATATACATGCGTTTTACTTTAAAGTTTTAGAGAAGAATATTTAAAAAATGAAAAGTGTTCCCTACAGAATACCTCAGAATATAAAACAAATATTGAGCAGAAAAGAAACCACAAAGAAAGTATGGCATCAGCAGCGGGGATCGAATTCATGCGAGGCACAAAGTAAATGTGTTGACAGTGTGAATTCGATTGCATTTATATATAAACTTACACAATAATGCAAAAATTCTGACGAGAATAAATAAATAAATATTCAATGCTAAAAAATTATGGTCGATTCAAATAGACTTTTTAATATTTCGTTTGTTTAGTGTTAGTTGGTGTCATTGTATACTGATCATTCAATTCCAAATCTATATTCTTTCCTCCAACTTCACAGAAAAATCAAATTAGACAAACCCTCTGAATAGATTGTTTTAATCAAGTGATTAAAGTCAGGTACTTTCGCTATCACAGTATTCGAGTTAACATCTATACATAGATTCACTTGTAGTGTCAACAACTGCAGTAACCAGACAGTGCTTAGACAATAACTCAAAAGGTAAAATAGGCATCTTGTTCATATCAACTTTCATGTTTACACATTCGATTATTATTCAGAATTCAGTAATAGGCACCCTTTGATGACCCGCACCAATGTTTTTTTCTGTTAGAAATTGTTTTTATGAAACTCGTTTACAATAATGTTTGTGGCACTCGTTAAAGCTCGTGCCATAATAAAATCGTTTCATAAAAACAATTTGTAATGAACACTCATGTAAGATCCTCTATATGTGATAGATTAAGTAGTAGACACATCCTTTCATAACAGTATTTAATCGTTATCCCCTGCAACAGCTCTTTGTTTTAGGATCAATCCGCCATTACGAAATGTTTTTATGACGCCATTAATGCACTACAGTAAAACTCGTTGAAACGACTACCAAACAGAGGTATGAAGTCAGATGGCAGCTTAATGCAGGACGAGCGTTATGCAAAAAACTCCCGAAGGAGCTTTCTGTGTAACTTTTTGTTTTGCACCAAGCAACCACCTGCATTTACGTACTTATTGCTGATGTAGAAGTACATGTATGCCTAATAAAATAGAAACTGTAGTAAACTGTGCTGGCAACTTCAGTTTCTATGATATTGCACAATTGCAACGTCTATTCCAACGAGTTGTACTTATGCATCTGATTTTTTATCAAATCGTTCGAGCACCTTTACTCAATAGATATTGTCAGGGGCGTAGCCAGAGATATGCACTTACGTTTGTGAGTAACAAAAAGGTGAAAACATTACTATTTCCAATATGAAACAAAACTCGAAGGTTAAGAGGGTGACTTTGATAAAAATATTGTTATGTAAGCTCAGCCCATTCCCTCATATCGTCTTTTGATGCCTCTGTAAAAGTCACCTTTTGAAATCAGTGTGATAAATAGAGCATTTGCTCCTAAAGAAGCAAATGCTGTATTTATCACATTCTTTTCAAAACTGCATAATTCTAAATTGTACTGTTGGCACATGTCCGGCCCCTATGTCCACGGTATGTACATCACAATCAATGTCCGGGCCCCTATGGCCACGGTGCGTACATTACATTCAATGGATTCAGTTTCGCTCCTGTTTATCGATAACAAACATCTCATCGGGAACATTTCTGGTGCACAATGCTAGGTCCACATTCATCATATTCTTGTTTTGATATCCACATGTTTCTGAAATTTGAAAGTGAGGCCAAAAATGATCCGCCGATCCATACCAAGTATTCCCGTTCCGGATCTGCAATGACTTTCACCTTCATTATGCTGGGTACCAGGCTGTCTAGCTCCTTCTTCATCCTGTCAGCAAAGCCGGGGATCATCGTCGAGCCTCCGGATAATACGATATTATTGAAAAGATCCTTTCTGATATCAATATCAGATTTCATGATAGAATTATAGATAAGCTCGTGGATTCCAGCGTTCTCCATACCAATGAGGGATGGCTGAAACATGGCTTCAACACTTCGGAACCGTTCGTTTCCGATCGTTATAACTTGTCCGTCGGGAAGTTCGTAGCTTTTCTCAATGGTCGAGGATTTGGCTGCAGTTTCCATTTCTTGCTCAAAGTCCAAGGTAACGTAACACAGCTTTTCCTTTATATCTCGGACTATTTCGCGATCACGCTTTGTAAAATTGTAATTTCTTTCAGTAAGTATTTGAGTCAGGTAAGCCGTAATGTCACTTCCTGCGAGATCTATGCGATCCACAACATGTGGTAGAGCGTTGCCTTCGTAGATTGGAACAACTTGGGACACGCCGTCCCCGGAATCGAATACAATACCTGTTGTCCGCCGTCCGGATGCGTATAGAGCCAAGACTGCCTGAATACTGACGTAGAAGGCGGGTGCCTTGAACGTCTCAAACATAACCTGTGCCATCTTTTCGCGATTACTTTTTGGATTGAGCGGGGTTTCTGTAAGCAGAAATGGGTGTTCTTCCGGTGCGACCTTGAGCTCGTTGTAGATTGCATGGTGCCAGACCCTTTCCATGTCGTCCCAGTTGGTCACAATTCCACGTTCAATCGGGTAATGCAGTGACAGCATGTCACGCCTGCTCGGTGCCTCATTGCCGACATACGTGTCTTTCCCTCCCATTCCAGCCATTGCCACGTCGTCCTTCAGCCTCCCAGTGACAGCCGGAAATACTACACTGGGTGCGTCGTCACCAGCAATCCCTGCCTTACACAAACCCGATCCGTTGTCAATGACAACAGGACAAATGTCATCGTCGAAGTCAGCCATCGTGTGTGTTGGTTTTATTTTCTGAAAAACAAAACAACAATAATTAAAGAGAACCTAATGCGTTATATACAAGTATATGGATTGTACTGCTATGTAAACAGTTTTTCGAATAGGCGTCTAATGAGGATTAGAACTGCTTGATATAAAACTTCTGTACTCTGAGTAACTGTCGTCAGGCTCTGTGAATATTGTGGTCAGTTACAAACTAACCATACACTTTTCTTCCATTCTTTTCAAAAAAGTCAAAGTGACAAACAGTTTAGATCCTGTTGAGACGTCGATTTACTCTGCAACTCATCTGGATCCAAACTGTTTGCAAAGTAATCATAAAGGTAGTTTGTAGAGGACGGAATGCATAATTGTAATCCTGAAGAGACAGAAGACATAAACGATACTACACAGTAAAAACTTGATACTACGAAATTTTAGTAATGAAGGATTTATGTCTTTGTATGCAGGTGACTGCTTAATGTAGGATGAAAGCAATGCAGAAAGCACCTAGAGGAGCTTTCTGCATGGTTTTCACCCTGCGTTAAGCTGCCACCTGTCTTAAAGATCGATAATGATACGTATTTGAGTGGTTCGTAGTGGTTTTAAGTTAGTAGTTCTTCAAATTATTGCCCCACTCGGTCAATAGTTTGAAGAACTACTCTATAACTTAAAGCAAGCTGGAAAGTATACTTTGTGTTTGAATCGCAGTCGACGAGAGTTTGAACAGATGTGGTCTTCACAATGAAATTTTGTACGCACAATTTTGAACTACATGTAACTACATTTTTGTAACTACACACCTTTGCAAACGCAAGTTCGTAACAAAATTGTCTTTATCGGCCTTCAAAACATTCTTTCTTTTATTTCTGTTCAAAGGCACAATAAGCATGACAAACAATTTGGATCCCAGCTGATGAAACGCCGAGTTGCTCATTTACTGAATTCATATTGTTTACAAAACGCCATACCATTGTAGTTACAGGAATTCGTATACTGTTCTGACTTTCGAATCATCATGAATAATCAAAACCGCATGAGTATAGAGAATACAAGTGAGGTTTTACGTACGTGTAAAATGGCTGCTTAAATCATGTTTAAGCAGGGTAGAAGTTAAAACAGAGAACAATAGTATTATTTAGTAATTTTGATTATGCAAGGACATACATGTACAACGTTCTGATCACTGACTTCTGAAATAAGCAACTTCTGAAATAAGCCTCTAAACAGGTATGAGTTTTGTTCCAGCTGTTATTGCTTTGGTTTTTAGTATTTATAACAACATTTGCAAACAGACGAGACGCCGAGTAACTTGGCACCTCATCAGCTTCTAAACTGTTTTTTCACTCTGATATTTATGGACGAAAACAATGCAGCGGACGACAACATTTGCAGACATTAATAATTTTGCTCAAAGTGTAGAAAGTATTTGGAGTACATTATGCTGGACAGCAAATGACCTGCATAATGTTAATAACACATCAAACATCAAAGAGTTCTTGGGCATTAATGAGGCTAAATGAGCACAGTGAAAACTATCTTGTACAAGTGGCTTCTTAATGCACAACAAAACTAATGCTCTTAAGGGAACTTTCCTTAATATTTTAGCAAAAAAAATTATTTTAGGTTGATGCGAGACTCGAACCTGCGCTTAATAAAATGTTCGTCGATCATATACTTCTTTATGGTCCTACGACTTATCCACTACGCTATATTTCCGATAACTAATACGCTTATTCTTTATACCTATAACTAAACATCTTCTTTTATAAATGGCACGTGGATATCCGAAATGCTGATCTCCCTTAAAAATGAACTCGGCGAATCCGTGACCCGTCAGACCTAGTTGTTATCCTCCAAACTTGACTTGAGACTCATGCATATTCCGTGTATTATCGTCGGTAGTCTTCGGACAAATTTCCGAAGGTATAAGAATGCGCTATAAGAATACAAACCTCGTGGAACATGATTATTTCTGGCTTTTGGTTTGCTATTTTTTTTGTCACAGAGTATTACGAACAATCCCGATAAACACGCCGAAACTTAATCGAGTCTCAGGTCAAATTGGGAGGATAATACTTGTAGTATTTGTAAACACTGAGAACACTACAGTATTACAGGTAAAATTAGATCTTATGGCACACCTTTTGTTCTCAGTGTTTACAAACACTACAGGTAAATACACTGTATAATGCCCAGGTGGCCGCTATAATAGTTTGGTTCAAATCTGTTTTGCTTTTATTGTTTTACATTTGGAATGGGTAGTTTTGTTTTTTAATATGTTTTGATGGGCGTATACATTTATTATTATTTTTTATTTTTATTTTTCTTGAGACCACCGTTACAGGTATGTTTTGTTTACATTTTAAGTAGGTTATGTTGGTGTGCCATAATATCTAATTTTACCTGTACAATGACACAATCAAAGATGGTTAAACCAATCTCTACAGGTATGGTGGCCAGGTAGCCGAGGGGTAATAACTAGTCGCTATATATAGCTCGAACAATTTGACTTGGACCCTCACCTTTGTGCAGAATACATAATGAGAGAGATGACGCTGTATAAATAAAACTCCACCGGTAAATCGTGAAGTCTATTCTCGCTGAAATTAATCAAGCAATAAATGTACAAGTACTCGAATGAGCCAAGTAGGAAAGCTTTTATTAGCGGAAACAATCGATATCAACCGAAGCTATATATGGCGTGTTCCGTAAGCGTATAATTATTTAAATTTTGACAGGTTAATAAAACAGGCCAATACATGTATATGTCTCTGATATCTGGACGGCGATACTGGTGAATTTTGAGAATAAAATCCTACCTTAGTTCACTCAAGATGACTCGTAGAATATTTTCACACTCCGTGTTTCTTGCTTCCTGTAGTGTCTTCTCTGCTTCGAGTGTGCCTAGCCATATTTATACCCCACAGTCCTGCTAGATCTTGTGTGTCATTCTCAAATCCTATGTTTACATTTGTCTGGTTCCCCGCCGCACTTCAACATTACCCCGTCCCAGGTAACCAATAATCAATGCCACACTATAGGTTTATATACATACCATATTTGGTTGTGCGTGTTAAATTGTAAAACCATTTCGATGCCAAACTCTGTCATCTGCTAACTTTGTCGTCTGCTACAAATTTTCATTCTTTTGATTTTCTTCATTTTTGTTTCAAATACATAGTAACAGTAACAAAAGTTTGAATCCTGATGAGACGCCGAGTTACTCGGCGTCTCATCTGGATCCAAACTGTTTGCATAGATAATCACAGATTTGGCATTGGCAGCGAAAGGGTTATTATTGATATTGACTAGCCTGAATTATGATATTGTCCTGTTTTATTAACCTGTCAAATTTAAATAATTATACGCTTGCTGAACACGCCCTATATAGCTTCGGTTGATATCGATTGTTTCCGCTAATAAAACATTTCCTATGTGGCTTATTCGAGTACTTGTACATTTATTGTGAATCTCGTGAAACACGTTTGAAACGCATGTTTACCCAAGCTAAATAGAATCCTTTCAGTGACGTAGGAATATTCACATTTGACAGGTCAATAAAACAGGACAATACCACGACCTGATTCGCTTTGCAACCAGCTTGGATCCAGATAATATGCCGAGTAACTCGGCACCTTACCAGGATCCAAGCTGTGTGACACTCTGTCAACAGTTGTTCAAAAGTTTGATCGAATCAAACATATGCAAAAAAATATATCAATCAAATTGGAACAGGTATTGGGTTTTTTAACCCTTTCTCTCATATAAACGCCTTTTCACGCATTTGCAAACACAGTAGACCAAGATCAAACGGCTCCAATAGGAACCGTCTGATCAGGGTCTGCTCTGTTTGCTAATGGGATTTGATAGATCTGTTTGTTTAGGTTCTAAAATGGTTACAATGTTACACCTTCCATATTTCATTATAACTATTTTGTCCATGAATATTCAGTAGGTTTTGAAAAATGGACTAAATATAGAACAGGGAAAGGGTTAACAGCGATGGGATTATCGATTATAAATGTCTATTAACCCATTACCTCATAGGCTATTTTTAGATCATACCTC
This sequence comes from Azorinus chamasolen, assembly GCA_963576725.1. Classification (NCBI taxonomy): domain Eukaryota; kingdom Metazoa; phylum Mollusca; class Bivalvia; order Cardiida; family Solecurtidae; genus Azorinus; species Azorinus chamasolen. The sequence continues at coordinate 69,916,741 of OY755247.1, forward strand.
TTTAAATAAATCTACCGAAAAGGAGCATTAACTAGAGAAAGGAAACTTTTAGATTTTTTTAGTTTGAAACAATTGTGATAAATAGAGCATTTGCTCCTATAGGAGCAAATGCTCTATTCATCACAATGATTTCACAAAGTGACTTTTACAGAGTCGTCAAAAGTCGTTAATATGAAGGAAAGGGTTAACGCTTTCGTTGCTAACTCTTGTCATCTGCAAAACTTTATCATCTGCTATAAATTTCGTTTGTTTGATGTTTTCTCCTTTTCTTTAACTCTTTGCACGCTAAGTAATCTTTCGTCTGCAACAATTGTCGTCTGCTCCAATTCTTAAAATAAAACTTTCTCTCATTTTTTTTGCAAATATATGGTCAAGATGACAAACAGTTTGGATCCTGATGAGACGCCACATTGTGCGGCTTCTCATCTGGATCCAAACTGTTTGCATAGGTCATCACGGTTCGCCGCTAGCGTGCAAAGAGTTAAAAAAAAACATTGAAAAAACGGCCACGGAAATGAAATTGTGATATTTATAAACAGTGCATATCCGGACGAGTCGCTGTCATGTCAGGATGGCTTTTTATCAGGTTTTTTATTCTTTGTTACCCATCGGTAGATGCGGGTTTTTTTTTATTCTATACCACAGATAGCAGTGAAGATTCTGTTAAGTTATCGCAATGAAATACATCTGTTAAATATGTCTATACACAGTTTTCAGATGGCTCGAGCTCCTTGGCTTGCCCATGACATCAGTCATTTTTTATGAAGATTGTATACTTTAACAATTGAAAATTTTGTATTTGTTCTCAGATTTGCCTCGAGTTTTCAACAGTTCGGGCATGATGTAATCTTACTCCATAAATACGCCTTTCTACGCTTTTGCAAACAGATTAGACCCAGATAAGATTGTTCCTGTTTGCAAATGCTGCTTTTTCTGGTATTTCTCCGTGATGGGATTCATTCAATGGAAAACTCTCTCTTTAACGGCCACATGTATGATCGCTCAACCCTGAGTCTGTAAGTCTCAATGACGAGGGCTGTACTGAACGCTCCCGTTCGACCTTTCTCCATTACTTTAATGTACATGTAGTATTAACTCATAAACTCATACCCATGTAAGAAATTATCGCATCATGAATTTGTTTTAATACAGTAGAAACTGTCTTAATCAACAAACCATTCATTTATTGAACATATAAGTCTTAAAATGCAAGTGATTGCTTGATGCAGGGAAAACGTAATGCAAAAAGCTCCTATAGGACATTTCTGTATTACTTTTAGCCTGCATTAAGCTACTACCGGCTTTACAGACTGTTAATTATACGTCTGTTTGATGATCTCTCAACCCATTCCCTCATATTGACGTCTTTTGACGCCTCTGTAAAAGTCACAATAATATAGTGTCTGCCTTGAAACCATTGTGGTAAATAGAGCATTTGCTCCTCAGGAGCAAATGCTCTATTTATCACAGTGGTTTCAAAACTACAAAATTCTATTTTTTCCCTTTCTCTGGTAAATGCTCCTTTACGATAGATTTATTCAAAGAGGTTGGATCTAAAACTAGCCTATGAGGTAATGGGTTAACACGGGTTCTACTGTACCATGTGAATACAAGAAAGGGTAGCCATGGCAGACACTATATTAGTTCACAAGCAAATAGAACAGACACTAATCTGACGGCTTCCACAGCATCGGTCTGATCTGGGTCTACTCTGTTTGCAAAAAAAGCCAGATGTTCTCTATATGAGGGAGAGAGTTACGCCAACATCTGTTTTTAAAGACACTAACATCTGTTTTTAAAGACACTCATATTTTAACTTAACCCTTTCCCACATATTGAAGACTTTTGACGACTCTGTAAAAGTCACTTTGTGAAACCATTGTGATAAATAGAGCATTTGCTCCTATAGGAGCAAATGCTCTATTTATCACAATGGTTTCAAACTACAAAATTCTAAAAGTTTCCCTTTCTCTAGTTAATGCTCCTTTTCGGTAGATTTATTCAAAGAGGTTGGATCTAAAAATAGCCTATGAGGTAGTGGGTTAAATGTAGAAGTTTCAAATGGAGTTAACTGTAAGTACTCTAGGTCCATACCTTTTTGCATATCCGGGAGCTCTTTCGGTATTGGCGCGATGTATTTTGTTCAGTACTGGCTATTAGAGTAGTGTGAAGCAAAAAACACATTGGAATAAACGAATAGTTCAGTATTATATTCACAGTCAAATTTTGCATTATATACATGACATATAATATAACGATAAACATGTGAAAATGGACAACAATAAAAATTAACTATGAAAAAAAAGTAAACTGATAGCAAAATGTAAATATAAAAAAAATAAAGCGTCATCGTGGTGTGATAGAAAAAAGGAATTATGAACAAAAATTATAAAAAGGAAAGTATGAGTCTTTATAAAAAATATATGAATGATTCATCGTGATGCAAATTTATTTAAAAAATGAAAGTATGTGAGTAATCGATCAATGATAAAATTCAAATAAATGTATATCACTGGGGTTACCAAATGCTTGGTTCACTGATATTGCAATCGTTTGCTTATCACAGCCTATATTGTTACGACACTAATCGAACTTTAAACTATATAACAGGCAACTTGACAAATAGTGTAAACCCTGAACAGATGTTCTGCAGGAAATGTTCCGGACTCCAGGCTAGTATTGGTCAACTATCCTGATTACAGTAGAACATGTCTTAAGCGGCCATTCAATTATTGAACACAGAAGTCTTAAAAAGCAGGTGGTTGCTTAAGGCAGGGCAAAATAATGTATTACTTTTGATGAGCATGAAGCTACTATACCTGCCTTAAAGATCCATAACTATAACGTTTTTTTTAATGGCCGCTTAACTCTTTCCCTGTTCTAAGTTTATTCCATATTTCAATACCTACTGAGTATTCAAGGATAAATCAGTTACAGTGAGTGAAATAAGGATGGTGGAGCATTGTAGCCATTTTACAAAGTAAAGAAACAGATCTATCAAATTCCATTAGCAAACAGAGCAGACCATGATCAGACGGCTCCTATGGGAGCCGTCTGATCTAGGTATGCTATGTTTGCAAATGTGTGAAAATGCGTTTATATGAGGGAAAAGGTTAAGAGAGGTTCTACTGAGTGCCCTTTTCTCGTGGCGGAGTTTACCTTTATTTTGCTGTAGGCGAATCCGAGCTTAACTTCACAATCATGACGCTTGTGTAGCTCGGCGTAACATCTTGAATCGTATGTTTGTAGAAAAAAAAAATTGTTTTAACCCTTTCGGTGCTAAAGGAATGTCATCTGCTAAGATTGTCGTCTACTTTAGGGCCCATGCTTATAAAGCTTTTTAGTTGAGTCTAAGTTCGTCCTCAAGCTTTTGATTGGTCAGCTTTGAGCCAAAGGCTCAAATCTGACCAATCAAAAACTTGAGAACGAACTCAGACTCAACTAAACAGTTTTATAAGCATAGATACTGGTTTCAAAATGACACTTTCTTCAATTTCTTTACAAACATATAATCAGTATCAAACAGTTTGAATCCTAAGGAGACGCCGAGTTACTCGGATGCCGAGTTACTCGGCGTCTTCTCTGGTTCCAAACTGTTGTAAAAATGATTACGGATTAGCCTATGGCGGCGAAAGAGTTTAATCGAAAGACGTCACGTTTTTAGCAGACGAAACTTCACTCAGCTAAAAAAAAGAGTTAGATTCTATATTTGAAAGACAACGTACAGAGATACCCCTTCTACTACAGTATTTTAACCCGTGTACATTACAACACCCTTTGTTTCAGTACTAACATGCCAATAAGAAAACTAATTATGACGTCATAAATTAACTACAGTAAAAAAAACCTCTAAAACGACACAAAAAGGAGTTATAATTCTGCGAAATGCAGGTGGTTGCTTAATGCAGGACGAAAGGAGCTTTCTGCATACCTTTCGTCATGCATCAAGTAACCATCTGATTTTACGAACTTATTGCTTATGTAAAATATACCTAATTATTTCACATTTCAAATAGTAAACATTTTCTATAATATTGCACAGTTGCACAGTCTGTTCCAATGAGTTTTTCTTAACTCTTTCCCTGCCAAATTATGTCGTCTGCTAACATTTTCGTGTGCTACAATTTTCTTCTTCTTTTTAATGTTCTTCATTTTGGTTTCAAAAACATTGTCACCGTAACAAACAGTTTGGATCCTGTTGAGATGCAGTGTTACTGGGCGTCTCATCTGGATCCAAACTGTTTGCATTGGTAATCACAGATGCGACATTGGCAGCGAATGAGTTAATCATCATAATTTTTATCAAATTGTCCGAGCACCTTTAGTCAATAAATATTATTATCGATTACAAACTTCACATTAAAAACATTTCCGGTGCACAATGCTGGGTCCACATTCATCATATTCTTGCTTTGATATCCACATGTTTGCGAAGGTTGAAAGTGAGGCCAAAATTGAACCACCAATCCATACCGAGTACTTTCTTTCCGGGGGTGCAATGACTTTCACCTTCATTGTGCTGGGTACCAGGCTATCCAGCTCCATCTTCATCCTGTCAGCCAAACCGGGGAACATCGTCGAGCCGCCGGATAATACAACGCTATTGAAAAGATCCTTTCTGATATCAATATCAGATTTCATGACAGAATTATATAGAACCTCGTGGATTCCAGCATTCTCCATACCAATGAAGGACGGCTGAAACATGGCTTCAACACTTCGGAACCTTTCGTTTCCGATCGTTATAACTTGTCCGTCGGGAAGTTCGTAGCTTTTCTCAATGGTCGAGGATTTGGCTGCAGTTTCCATTTCTTGCTCAAAGTCCAAGGCAGCGTAACACAGCTTTTCCTTTATATCCCGGACTATTTCGCGCTCGGAAGAATTTGTAAAATTGTAATTTCTTTCAGTAAGTATTCGACTCAAGTAAGCCGTAAGGTCCCGTCCTGCGAGGTCTACGCGGTCCACTGCATGTGGTAGAGCGTATCCTTCGTAGATTGGAACGACGTGGGAGACTCCGTCCCCGGAATCGAATACAATACCGGTTGTCCGTCCGGATGCGTATAGAGCCAAGACTGCCTGTATACTGACGTAGAAGGCGGGTGCATTGAATGTCTCAAACATGATCTGTGTCATCTTCTCGCGATTACTTTTTGGATTAAGCGGAGCTTCTGTAAGAAGTAATGGGTGTTCTTCCGGAGCGACCCTGAGCTCGTTGTAGAAGGTATGGTGCCAGATCCTCTCCATGTCGTCCCAGTTGGTTACAATGCCGTGTTCGATCGGGTATCGCAGTGACAGCATGCCGCGTCTGCTCTGGGCCTCATCGCCGATATACGTGTCTTTTGCTCCCATTCCAACCATAGCTACATCGTACTTCGGCCTCCCAGTGATGGCCGGGAATACTGCCCTGGGTGCGTCGTCGCCACCAAACCCCGCCTTACACATACCTGATCCGTTGTCAATGACAACAGAGGAAATGTCATCGTTGAAGTAAGACATCGTGTGTGTTTGTTGGTTTTTTTGCCTAAAAGAAAAGAAAAAAACAGAAAAAGTTTAGAGCAAAACTAATGTATTATCTATGTTGATTGTATTGCTACATTAGAACAGTTTGGGGGAAAGTCGTCTAATTAGGATCTGAACTGCCTGACATTTAACCCTTTCCTCTATGAATATTCACGTAAGAAATAATGACGTCATGAATACTAATTAGATTTATTTGTTATATAGCACATGACCACATGGAATTTTGGCCTGATAAATTATATCTACATTATATCATGAGCAAAATGAGCATACCCTGATCTGGGTCTACTCTGTTTGCAAAGGCACAGAAAGGTGTATTTATGAGTAAAGTGTTAACCGTCTGCACTCTGGGTAATTGTCGTCCTTAAATATTGTCGTCTGTTTTAAAGATAGCACCACGTGTTTCTTCTATTTCCTTTCCAACTAATACAGTAAAACCCCGCTATTATTTAAATAAAATATTGATTAAAATTGATAACTGGAGAAAATAATTCTTATGACAAATAGTGCAGACCCAGATAAAAATACACCGTGCCCTTTGATCTGGGTCTACACTGCTTGCAGAGGTCTAATATACTCGGTTCTCTTACTGTGATTGTTAGAATATGTTTTAACCTTTTCGGAGCCAAATTTCTAATTGTCGTCTGCAATTCAAGTTTGTTAAATAATTCAGTAAAATAAGGAAATGAGATAAATAAATGCAAATTTCAAAGGAATAACGCACATACAGCATGTATATAGAAATAGAGATTGAGACAAATAGTGCAATCCCTGATCAGACGCCGCCTTGAAAAGGCTGCGTCTGATCTGGGACTGCAAGTTATTTGTCGTGGTGCATTGTTGCGACTGCGGCGGTGAAAGGGTTAATTAACCCTTTCCTCCATAAATACGCCTTTATTCGCCTCTGTAAAAATCGCCTGTTGAAACCATTGTGATAAATAGAGAATTTGCTTCTATAGGAGCAAATGCTCTATTTATCACAGTGGTTTCAAACTACAAAGTTCTGGGGTTTTTTACTTTTCTCTAGTTAACGTTCCTTTTCGGTAGATTTATTCAAAGTGGTTGGATCTAAACTAAAAATAGCCTATGAGGGAATGGGTTAATCACATGTTTAGGCTAAGTTGACTGCGTAGTGTGTTATATACAGAATACCCCTACAGAGTAATCAGTTATGCATAAACATAGATGTCTTAAAACAGACAGTAGCTTGATGCAGGACGAAAATAATACAGAAAGCTCCTTTATGAGTTTTCTGCATCACTTTCGACCTGCATTAAGCTACCTCTTGTCTCGAATACTAAGATCTAGACCTCGTTTGGGTGGTCACGTTTAAGGGGGTATACTGTACTTTCGGGACTTTATACCGCTGTGAAAATAATGTCTGCTCAAATTTGGATAATTTATTATGTTCCATTTTTGGCTACTTCCGATTTTATCATGTTTTCGAGAAAATATTGACCAAGTGTCTTGAAAAAACGCCTTTGACAAACTATTGAACATATATCGAATACAGTAAAACCTCTCTATAACGGCCACTAAATTCTGTTAATTAGTTGGTATTTTATGGCAGGTGGCTGCTTAAAGCAAGGTGAAAGTAAAACAGAACGCTCCTATAGGAGCGTTCTGTTTTACTTTCAGCTTGCTTTGAGCAGCCACCTGCCTTTAACACAAAGTACTTGATGTAATTTAGTGGCCGTTATAGAGAGGTTTTACTGTAGTTAGAGTCCTGATGAGTTACTCGGCGTTTCATCTAGATTCAAGCTGTTTGCAAATGTGACTGAATTCGGTTAGCAGAATCAACGTTAATACTAATGTATGGAAGGTGATGTTGGTGAATTTTGAGAATAAAATCTTATAATAAAATCTAATAACAAAATCCTACCTTAGTTCACTCAAGATGAATAGTAGAATATCTTCTCACTCTCTGTTCCTTGCTGCTTGCAATATCTTCTCTGCTTCCAGTATGCTTTTTAAACCGCGCATTGCCGTATTTATATCCCAGAGTCCTGATAGATTTTCATCGAAATCTCAGTGTGTCATTCTCAAATTCTAGGTATACATACCATATTTGGCTGTATGTGTTGAATCACAGAGTGTATATTTATCTTTGACTACCCTGTATGGTTTAGTCAGTTATTATGACCCTTTAGTCTGCAAATCACAACCTCAGTCGCATTTGCAAACAGATTGGATCAGTTTGAGACGCCGAGTAACTCGACGTCTCATCAGGGTCCAAACTGTTTGACACTTTGTCGGTAGTTGTTCAAAAGTTAAATGAATCGGAAGAATGCAAACAATGTAAGATATTAGAATTATTAGCAGGTATTTTTATCAGCGGGTTAAGAGTTTTAAACTTTTAATGATTTACCCACTCTGCTATACCGGTATATGCCGTCCGCTTTAATTTACCGACGGATTGGTTGGTTGTTAAAGTCTATTAAACGGCATATAGCTAGAATTTATGTGTTATGCTTTTATAAAGAGCATTCATTTTAATAGCAAAAGGATGAGGTATGGCAACTTTATTTTCAATCGGTCATATTTGAGCTGAGCAAGATAAGTGTTTGAAAATGGGTCACCGGATCTATATTTAGACATGAAACAGGTAAGTATACTTATCCTGAAAAGTAACACCCCAGTAAATTTAGATTTAACCCTTTACCTTGTGGATTTTCAAACCAAAACTAACAACTTTATGAATATTAATTAGATGATTGTCAACCCGTTACCTCATAGGCTATTTTTAGACACAGCCTCTTTGATTAAATCTACCGAAAAGGAGCATTAACTAGAGAAAAGGGAACTTTTAGAATTTTGCAGTTTGAAACCATTGTGATAAATAGAGCATTTGCTCCTATAGGAGCAAATGCTCTATTTATCACAATGGTTTCACAAAGGGACTTTTACAGAGTCGTCAAACTGAGGGAAAGGGTTAATGTACTTTGAACAATGGGTTTTTATCTTGACAGAAACTGTAGATTCAGTTCTGTATTTTTTAAACCAAATGGAGCAAATCCTTGCCAGACTGCTCCTATAACCTGTTCTGGGTCTACACTGTTTGCAAAGGCGTACAATGCGTATTTATGGATTAAATAAGTATAGAACATGTCTATCTGTAATTATTGAACTGTGTACGTTTAATTTGAAACGTAATGCAAACGATCTTGGTGATTTCTGCCAGTTGAAACACCTAGGGGGACTTTTCGTCATCGTCGAGAACAGTGCAGAGGGGCTACCTTCAACGGGCTACTTTTAACATCGCGTCCAAGTATCAGGAATAGTGATTAAGATATAAATTTAAGAAATGATTGAGGCAGTATGCAATAAGATTATTGAAATGTTTGAAGTTTTGTCATGCAGTGTGAATAATTATTGAGATTATTTCGGGCCCTACATTTGAACAATATAAATTGTGAACTTTTCCTGGACAATTAACGCACACCAATGGCTGTTTTATAGAGCTAATGAATACGGGATACTTTTCCAACCTTGGCGGAAACTGCAGAGTACATGTAGTTTCGACACCGTATCTTTTTTTGTGAAGTGTAACTAGTCTAATGCTATTTTTAGTCGGCTATATTTAGACTTTACTGTCTGTTACGAACACCTAAAAAGGCAGTGGTTGTAATGTGCGTTAGTGTGACATGGATTGCCTACCCTGACACTAGGTACTGTTGAGGTGCGGCGGGGAACCAGCAGACAGGAGAGGCGTTCGCTATTTACGGACTTAATATACAACTTAAAACCGGAATTCTAGTAGAGAAATTAGTCTAGTAGACTTACACCCTGCATTAAGCTGTCACCTGTCACCCCGACTGATATTTATACCAAGTCTAATGTCCGGTTTAGAGAGGTTTTACTGAATATATTTTAGAAGTTATCATTCCATAAGAAATATATACAGACACACGGCATATAAAACCAAGTATTTTTATATCGAATTATTCTTTATTTCTAGTCTAATTTTAACCCATTTACACTTAGGCTATTTTAGACCTAACCTCTTTGATTAAATCTACCAAAAGGAGCATTAACTAGAGAAAAGGAAAACTTCAGAAGTGTGTAGTTTTGGAAACTATTGTGATAAATAGAGCATTTGCTCCGGTGGAGCAAATGCTCTATTTATCACAATGGTTTCACAAAGTGACTTTTACAGAAGCGTCAAAAGGTGTGGCCCCTATAATGGCATCATGTATATTCATTAGCTTTTTTATAATGTAAACGTTTCAATGATTTGTATTTTGCTTTGATAAAAACTGCAGAATTTGATCTTTATCATGTCAAAAGCGAACAGAGCAGACCCTGATCAGACGGCTCCTGTAGGAGTACTCTGTTACTACTTCTGAGTACTTCTGGGTCTACTCTGTTTGCAAATGTGTGGAAAAACGTTTATACGAAGGAAAGGGCTAATGGCAATGTTGAACTAATGTACTTAGCATGTTAATAACCATGTAACAGTTGCCTGTTAACACTTTTCTCCCATATAAACACATTTTCATGCCTTTGCAAACAGAGTAGACCCAGATCAGTAGGGATCGTCTGAACAGGGTCTGCTCTGTTTGCTTATAACATTATAATAGATCTGACTCTACAGTTTCTGTTAATGCAAAAATATCCTGTGTACACATGCCATTATATAAAAAATAGCTAATGAATATTAATGATATCGTTATTTCTTACATGAATATTTAACAGGAAAGGGGGACAACTCTTTTTGTTGTTTACAAAAGGCACTGCATAGTACACGTGATCTCATTCTCATAGGCGGGCAGATATCTGCACTATCCTTATTTCCTATTTCAAAAAATGATGTGTGCTGAAAATGAGCAATTTTCATTTACCGCTATTTCGAGAATCCATTGGTCGAATGCCGTAATGATCAGGCGATTGCTTCAATTTAACCCTTATCGTGCTAAGCGTGGCCTCATTAGCATCTGCAAACAGCTTGTATCCAGATGAGACGCCTAGTAACTCGGCGTCTCATCTGGATCCAAGCTGTTTGATACTTGGTCAACATTTTCTCTAACGCGTGTACAAATCAGAAGTGAATAAAACAATGCAATAGATCAGAGTTTTGGCAGACATATTTTTTTCAGCATGATATGGGTTAACGCTTTCCTTCATATAAACGCATTTTCACGCATTTGCATAGAGAGAAGACCCAGATCAACAGCTCCTATAGGAGTCGTCGGATCAGGGTCTGCACTGTTTGCTAATGGAATTTGATAGATCGGTTTCTTTACTTTCTAAAATCGCTATATATTCAGTAGGTACATGTATTGAAAATATGAATAAATATATATAGAACCCATTGTTAAAGCATATTTAAAGGTTAAACTCTTTCGAAATTGCTCATAATTTGTATAGGAATCTAAATACCGATGACATTTCCTAAATGAAATATTACAGTAGAACCTGTTATAAACTGCCAAAGATTTATTGAGCAGAGGAGTTATTTGTTTGACTTTTAATAAGCCACCACCTGCCTTACAGATCCATACTTATACCTTTTTTGGTGACCGATTAAGACAGGCTTAACTGTGGTACGAAGGACAATATAACGAGAAATATCTGTTATAGACCCATTGCTTTGAGAGTATGGGTGGAAATAACACACAAATTTCTGTAGAAAAACACGTTCGCTAACAAAAGGTGTTAATACTATTAGTTTTGAAACAATTTACTTACGTGTGTACCTTACTTACACTGAGAATAAATGAGGTATTTTAGTTAAATCAATAAACTAATGATAATGAAAACTAAATACAACTCTGTGATTCTCCATGGATGAGTTGGAGAAGTAAACTTTGTTAGGAATAAATAAGGGTTAACCCTTCGCTTGCTATTCACGTCAATATACATACATGTAAATAGTGAAGACCCTGATGAGACAGCTCCTGCAGGAGCTGTCTCATCAGGGTCTGCACTATTTACAAGTTGATTGTGCAACCAGTGCACTCCACAGCAGTGATTGCACAGTGAAATACTTGTACACAGTGAAGATATATGTAATTATACAACAGGGCATGGGTAAAGAAGGAGAAATGTATTTTAAAATTCAGCAAGAGAAGGGTTAATATGCCTGTTAAGTACCACCATTAGCGTACTGAACACTCCATATGCTGGTGATGAATTTGTCAGTATCTATACATCCTTGTTTGATCCAAACAATCAGACACGTTGACTACTTTGGAAGAGATTTATATGTAACTCCTTATATTATTATAAGTAAAATCATCCTGAATGCTTGCTACAGGTTCATTTGTCGGGTGAAGGGTAACTGCGTGTACAGACCCTGGTCAAAGGACTTGTTCAGGAACTTTCGTATCTACATGTATCCAGTTACTGGACCGTGTGTGTATCGACTAGGCAGTAGACTGAAGGTCGCTGAACAAGCGTCTAGTGCTCACGTGTGATAATCAATACTCACTCGGAATACAAATCGTAACTACTCGCCGTATTCCGTCAGAGTGTCGGAACACCTCAGCCATTTCTACGAAACAGAACTACACTATTCCGAACCCTGACGGAATACGACGAGTTGTTACGAATGAATCAATATCATGTAAATGCCCTCGCTGGTAGGCCGACATATTCATACGGATAAAACATTACAAGGCTTAGTTGCAACATTAAGACGATAATCAAATTGAGCTTTAACAATCTGGTGAGATTTGCTCTTTATTATTTTCTTGATTTAAATTCCGCTGCAAATGATATTGCCAATGTTTGTTTCATGTGTAATTTTGTTTGTTGTTGTAGATCTAATGTTTTATAGGCCAACAATAATATACATGTTCTAGGTTTTAACACATCATAGCAAAACTTCACCCGGCTGATACTGAAAAAAATACCTTTAAAAACCGGAATTATAGTAGATAAGAATTTAGATACTCTGCCACCAGTCTCCAAGACCGATATTTATAATAACTTTATTGTCCGGTTTAGAGAGATTTTACTGTAATGTCTGCGCAGTCTCTGATTTGTTGATTTTTCACTAAATTCCAATTCGATCAATTTACCGAGTGTCAAACAGCTTATTATTGACCGAGTGTCAAACAGCTAATTATTGACAGAGTTTAAAACAGCTAATTATTGACCGAATGTCAGACAGCTAATTATTGACCGAATGTCAGACAGCTAATTATAGACTGAGTGTCAGACAGCTAATTATTGACCGAATGTCAGACAGCTAATTATTGACCAAGTGTCAGACAGCTAATTATTGACCGAATATCAGACAGCTAATTATTGACCGAGTGTCAGACAGCTAATTATTGACCGAGTGTCAGACAGCTAATTAATTGACCGAGTGTCAAACAGCTAATTATTGACAGAGTGCCAGACAGCTAATTATTGACCGAGTGTCAGACAGCTAATTAGTGACCGAGTGTCAAACCGCTAATTAGTGACTGAGTGTCAAACAGCTAATTAGTGACAAAGTGTCAAACAGCTAATTATTGACCGAGTGTCAGACAGCTAATTATTAATCGAGTGTCAAACTGCTAACTTTTGACCGAGTGTTAACTAGCTTAAGATCCTGAGAACTAGGACAAAACTGGACTCTGGGGAAGAGAAAAGTATGTCAATAACTGATATTAGGGGAAGAGAACAGTGACTAGGACTGAACTATGGTAAAGATAAATTTGAGACAATGACTGAGATCTGGGAGAAGAGAACTGTGACAAAGACGGTGGATGGGAAGGAGTCTCATTAATGAGCTTTTAAGACAGCATGCTAATTTTGTGACCTGGATATCGTTAAAACATACGTTAGCTCGATTTCACCATTTAGAGTACACAAATGTGAATTAGGTGTGAAGGAGAAATGAGACAATGCCTGATATCTGGCAAAGAGAACTGTGACATGGGGAAGAGAAAAGTATCACGAGACCTGAAATCTGGGGAGGAGAAAACTTTGATGAGAACTTAGGTCTTGAGAAGAGAAACTTGTGACAAGAGCTGAGATTTCGAGCGAAGGAACGATGAAAAGTACTGGCATCTGAGGAAAAGAAATAGGAGAAAAGTGTAACAATGACTGACATATATGGAAGACTGAGATCTTGGGAAGACAAAACTATGTTAGGATTGAGATTTTGGGGGTGAGAACCGTGGGAAGACAAATGAGTGACATTGCCTTACATATGTGATTAGGACTGCCACCGGGGAAACAGAAAAGTGTGCCAATACCGGAGAACCGGGGAAGACAAACGTGTGGCAATGATTGGGAAGAGAACTGTGAAAAGGACTACGATTTGGGATAGGGGTGTAACTATACCGGAGATCTGGGGAAAGCAAAAGTGACATCGATTGAGATCTTGGGAAGATGCGGTCGGGGAGGTGGGGGGGGGGGGGAAGAGAGAAAACTGTGACATGGAATGTTATCTGCTCATAGCTAACTTCGCAACTGACTCTCGTAGCTTGCTGTGTCACATTTTCGCAAGAAACATACTATTGTATGAATGTTTATTTAACCCTTCACCTGTTATATATTCAGACAAAAGTTCAATACCTACGGAATATTCATGGACAAATAGTTATAATGAAATATGGAAGGTGGAGCACGCAGAGATTTTAAAAAGTGAAAATATAGATCTATCAAACTCCATTAGCAAACAAAGCAGACCCTTATCAGAAGGATTTTATAGGAGCCGTCAGGACTGGGTCTACTTAGGAAAAGGTTAAACCGTTGACGGTCCGAACAAATTGTATCCAAATGGGTTCTTCAGTTTGGAATACGGAAAAAAACACTGAGCTGTCTTCAACTGTAAAATAAAATTTTGCCTTGACACATAAATCCATAAATCTTTGAGACCACTTAATTTTAACGCAGACGTATAACCCTTGTCATACGCTTAAGAATGATACACTCTCGCTGGAAATTTACATTGGAACCATTTTTAAACAGTTTTAACCCTTCTCTTGGTGACTTTTAAAATACATTTCTCCTTCTTTACCCATGCCCTGTTGTATAATTACATATGTCTTCACTGTGTACAAGTATTTCGTTGTGCAATCACTGCTGTGGTGTGCACTGGTTGCACAATCAACTTGTAAATAGTGCAGACCCTGATGAGACAGCTCCTGCAGGAGCTGTCTCATCAGGGTCTTCACTATTTACAGGTAGGTATATTTACGTGAATAGCAAGCGAAGGGTTAAGAAACTATTGACCGAATGTCAAACAGCTTGGACCCTGACGAGACGCCGAGTTATGTATTGCGCATGAGCGATGTCTATCTGATAACATTTTATGTGTACTGAGGTTGTGTGTGAAGATATTTACAGTAGTATTAAAACAACGATCAGATGGCGTTGTTTACAAAGCAGTACGTATGTAAACACAGAAAAATAACGATAAATTAAACTGCGACATGTTGTATAGGTTAATCCAGGTCTAACAGCATAACCACTACACCACTGCTTCCTATCCTAATATACATGCCACAGTTGTACTTATCGTTAATTTTCTGTGTTTACATACACACTGTTTTGGAAACAACGCCATCTGATCTGCTGTGATCTGATCTGATCGTTGTACTACTGTACATCTATCTCAAAACCTATCATGTTTACTATTGCTTTGTAAGGTTACGTGGGAAGGAAACTGGGACACACCTTTACTTTGCTGCATACACTGCACGTGTTACATGTATATATGAACTTAACTCTTTCTCTGCCAAATAGTGTAGTCTTCAAAAGTTGTCGTCTGCTGCAATTTGGTTTAAATTTCTCACATTTTCTTTTACCCCTTTACTCTGTTAATATTAATGTAAGAAATAATGACACCATGGATATTAATTTGATTAATTTTAAAATGGCATATTAACAGATATAGAAGTAGGACCTATAGAATCAGATCTATATTATATCATTAGCAAACAGAGTAGACCCTGATCAGACGGCTCCTATAGGAGCCGTCTTATCTGGGTCTACTCTGTTTGCAAATACATAGAAATGCGTATTTATGGAGTAAAGGGTTACCTACATTACCGCAGTAACAAACGTCTCATCTGGATCCAAACTGTTTACATAGGTTATGACGTATTCAATTTTGACAGCGACACAGTTAATGCGCAATATGTTTTGCGGTGAGTGTATTCACGAAAAACGGCATATAAAATTATAAGGATGAAATTACTATGTTCGATGCCTATTGAAATTTAACTTACATGGTAAGATTTTCTCTATCGTGTTTCTTGTTAAAATGCCTCTATTCGTTGCTGGTTCGTTAGTAGGTCTAGTATGGGTATATTTGTCCTTAGTAGATCTAGTATAAACATTGCACACAAACTCATGACGACGACTCTATGGTTGAACGCGGATAGCTAAAATACACTGTTGGTATGTAATGAAAAACCGTATGCAGTCTAGTGCAAGGCCTCTGGTTGAACACTGATCACCAATAGCTACATATTTTGGTATGCGATGAAACAATATACAGACTAGTAAAAGACTAGTTACCAATACAGGGTTTTCCCTGACCCCCTTTTTCTATTGAAATGACCCTTAAATGTTACAAATGACCTTCAAAATTAAGAGGGTCTGTTCTTTACTTTATAGAGAGGGGGCCAAGAGGACCCTCAAATTGGTCTTTTTGAATGGGTCAAGGGAAACCCTGCAATAGCTACACGCTCTTGACATACGATGAAACAACATACATACTAGTGACATGTCTCTGGTTGAACACTGGCCTGTGGTCACCAATAGCTACATGCTCTTAGTATGTTTTAAAAGAACATACAGAATAGTGGCACGTCTCTGGTTGAACACTGATCACCAGCTGCTACACGCTCTTGGTATGTGATGAAACAACATACAGATTAGTGACAATCTCGTTCTTCTCATACGAACCTCGTCCGGGAAGATTTGTTTTTGTCTTTTGACCTACGGTTTAGGTTTTTGACATATGGATGTATCGACATGAGAAGAAGTGTCGCGTACCATGCTGTCCTTCATGTCACCCCGACCTTTTCCTCAAGGTCAGGTAAATATTGTCCGAGCTAGAACTGTTTTGTTCTTCTACCTAGGCCTTAGATAATTGACATGTGAATGTATCATGATGGAGTATACTGTCTCATACCATGATGACCTTCACTTGACCTTGACCCGTGACATCGAGGTCAAATATTTGTACCTTAAAAAGGAAACTATTGTCTGTGACACAACTTTTTTGTCTTTTGACTTGGGGCTTAGATGACATGCGGATGAATCATCATGAGTCAAATTGTACGGTACCACGAGTACCTTCAGGTAACATTGACATATGACCTAGAGATCAACTTTATATACATTAAATGAGAAACTATTTCCCGTGCCATAAATTTCTCTTTTGACCAAGGGCTTAGATATTTGACATGTAGATATATCATCATAAATCGAAATGTTAGGTTTTATGGGGACATTCATGACCTTAACATGTAACCTAGATTTCAAATTATATTCTTTGAATAGGAAACTTTTTGCATGCAAGAACTTTTATGTATTTGACCATGGGCTTTGCTATTTGACATGTTGGTGTATCATCATGAAACGAATTGCAAACATGATAGCCTTCATATGACCGTGACCTATGGCCTCAAGGTCAAATATAAATACCTTAAATAGGAAACTATTGTCGGGCCGGAACAGTTTTCTCTTTTATTCCTTCCGGATAATTCTGTAAGCCAACTTGATGAGTAGGTGTTTAGAAAGTATTGGTCGCCATGACAACTAAATGTTGGTCTCTAAGTTGTTGAAATTTAAATATTGTTCAATTTTGATGTAAACTGGTATTGTGGGATATTCGAGTACCCTGAGCTAAATCGTGGGTATTTTGAAAAAGTTGGTTGCCATGGTAACGTAGTGGTGGCCTCTGATCGGTCACAATTTAGATATTAATATTTTTGCTGAAAAATAGTAAGTAGGGATATCTGGATTCACCGAAGTGAATGGCGTGTGTTTCAAAAATGTTGGTTACATGGTAACCCGCTGACGGTCTGTGGTTGGTTTAAATTTAGATATTTTGCTCACCGATAACTGTTGTCCATTTCGTTTGTGGGACATCCTGTAACGGGTTCCGTTACAACTAGATTTTGTTTTACATGCCATTAAACATTTTATTGTGTAAGAACGTTTTAGCTGTAGTCATTTTAAGAACTGTACACACACATATTTGTTCCCCTAGCTCTTGTTATAAACACTTTCCTCCAAAAATAAGCCTTTCTACTTCCTTGCACCATCTCACTCACTCACTCATTGGCGCTTATGACTTATTTAGTGTCGCAGTGCCGCAATCACTCACATTCTACATACTTGCAAACAGGGTGGATCCATATAAGACGGGTCAAGTAGGAGCCACCTGATCAGAGCCTGCTTTGTTTGCTTATGATATGATATAGATATGATTCTACAATTTCTGCCAGGACGAAATCTTCCTGTGTCCATGTGCTATTATAACACTTAACCCTTCGCTTGCTGAATTTTAAAATACATTTCTCCTTCTTTACCCATGCCCTGTTGTATAATTACATTTATCTTCACTGTGCACAAGTATTGCACTGTGCAATCACTGCTGTGGAGTGCACTGGTTGCACAATCAACTTGTAAATAGTGCAGACCCTGATGAGACAGCTCCTGCAGGAGCTGTTTCATCTGGGTCTTCAATATTTACAGGTAGGTATATTGACGTGAATAGCAAGCGAAGGGTTAATCTAATTATTTTTGACGATGTCATTATTTCTTACCTGAGGTTCAAGGAGTATATGGTTCAACTTAAAGGGAGGGGGATACATCTGTTTTAGTTTACTAAATTAATTCTTATATTTGTCTCTAAACACGGTTAAGAAATACAGTAGAATCCCTCTAATACGACCACTTAATGAATAAACATGGGTGTCTTTATAAGCATATGGTTGCTTAATGCTGGACAAAAGTAATGGAACTTTCTGCATTACATGTGCTTTTGTCCTGCATTAAGCTACCACCTGCATCTAGTACCCAGAATTATATCTCTTTTAGGTGGTCACATTAGCGGGGTTTTACTGTGTGGTGAAAAGTGAGCGAGAATCACAGCAGCGATAGAGTTAGTTGGTCTGATGTCTTTTCTAGACAGGCGACATGTGAGAGTGCAGCTGTGAATGTAGACACGATATTGCTAAACCGCAAACATAGAAAACCTGTAGCTAATTGAGAATGGAGATTCTTGGTCTGGTGTCTGTCCCCGGCTGGCTGGTGGCGCTGCTGACACTGTTCTTGACAGTGTACATGTGAGTACAAACAAGAAATACAGTAGAACATCGATATCTAGAACTTCAAGAGACCATACAAATTAGTTCGAAATATCAGAGGTTCGGGTAATCCGATTTCTATCTGAACAATTTCCCAAGTTTAAAGCTTAATGCAGGTCGAAAGTAATGCTGACAGCTCCTTTAGGAACTTTCGGCATTACTTTCAGCATTACTTTCGACTTGCATTAAACTGTCACTTGTGTTTCTAGATAGATATGCGAAGTGATACATTTTAGAACAATCCTGTTTTGTTAATTTCGGAAGGACCGAACTTTTACTTCGATTGATCTCAAAGTTTGAGTTATTCGAGTTCGAGATAGTGAAGTTCAGCTGTATATAGATACACAATTATGAGTATCCTTTTTGTTGAGCACATAGTTTAGAGAAGCGGGTGAATAGGACGAGTTATTGTGACCATTCGCCGCCCGCCTGTCCTTCAGTCAGATAACTAATTGAAAACAAATCTAAAAGATTAAGCAGAAGTGTTTGAATTTCTATCATGTCTTGTAATGTGCAATGGTATAATGTGTGAGACACATCGTTAAAATGGACCTGGTTACAAGAACGAAGAATATATTGTACAGATATAGAGGTAAACCTACCGCCACAATTCATGCAGCTGAATTTAATATTTTTTATTACATTTAATAAATATAGATACGGACGACATAAGCACAGTTATTTCAAGACCCTTGGCATCCGCAGTGTTCCTGGAACCTTAATGTTGGGAAGTATGCCTGCTATGTTCAAAAAGGTATGGTATAATACACTCAAATACAACCCCTCTAATGCCACCACCAAAACAAGCGTGACCCTTTCCCTGCTTGAATTTGCATGGAGGAAACAATAACATCATGCATATTTATTAGCTGAATATTGTAATGACATATGTACACATGAATTTGGTACTGGTAGAAACTGTAGAGCCAGTAAGTGAGTTCTATTATATTTTCAAAAGCAAACAGAGACATATTCAGACCAGGATCTTTGTGTACTCTACTTTCTAAGGATTGAAAGGCGCTTGTATACATGAAGGAATAGTTTAACCCTTTCGGTGCCAAATTTCTAATTGTCGTCTGCAAACCAATTTTGTTAAATCATTCGGTAAAATAAGGAAATAAGATGGGACTGCACTATTTGTTGTGGTGCATTTATGCGACATCGGCGGTGAAAGGGTTAAAAGGAAAGTGGTAGCTTAATGCATATAAATAAATATTCATGATGTCGTTATGTCTTACATGAGTACTCTCATACAATTCTGGAAGATCAGGTTAATAGTCATTCTTCACAATATGTGATATTCGCGTACTTTAACAGTCGCGCACTGTAACAGTGAAATAAGACATGTTAGTGTCGCGCACTGTAACTGAAATAAGACACGTGATAGTCGCACACTGTAACTGAAATAAGACATGTGATAGTCGTGTACTATAACTGAAATAATACATGTGATAGTCGCGCACTGTAACAGTGAAATAAGACGTCATAACCGCGTATACTATAACAGTGAAATAAGACATGTGAGAGTCGCGAACTGATCAGTGAAATAAGACGCACGATAGTCGCGCACTGAAACAGTTAAATAAGACACGTGATAGTCGCGCACTATAACAGTGGAATAAGAAAAGCAATATCTGGACAATAGCCGCTCGAAGTTTAACTAGAGGCCAATGACAAACCTTCCCATGCTAACCTCGACATGTCATACATTTGCAAACAGCTTGGATCTAGTAACTCCATGTCTTTCCAGGATCCAAGTTGTTTGACAATAGTTTCTCAAAAGTTTGATTCAATCTGATTTAACAAAAGTTCATCAAATCAAGAAATTGAACATGCAGTTCAACTTCGATATTTGGAACTTCAAGAGACCATGCAAATTACTTCGAGATAATCAAGTTCGAGTTATCCCTTTTCTAATCTGGACAATTTCTCAAGCTGTCGCAGGTGTTTCTAGATATACTTAGTGATATATTTTGAGGAATTGTGTATTGTAACTTTTGGATGGACCGAACTTGTAGTTCGAGTTATCCCGAATTCGAGTTATCCGAGTCAGAGATATCGAAGTTCAACTGTACTTCAGTAATAGATAACCATTGAAGGGATTCGCTATCGAAATCATATCGAGCTCTCTCGCAATTTTTGTTTACAATTTGCAACTTTTATTAACGACTTTAGAATGCACACGTTTATGTACCATGTAACTATTTTCGATCACAAATGGAATTTTAATGTATGCAGTAAAACCCCTCTAACCCGGACATCCAATTTAGTATCAGTATCAGTTTTAAGTCACTTATCACGTTAATGTATGATAAAAGTCGTGCAGCTTTCTGCATGACCTCCACCCTGCATCAAGCAGGTACCTGCCTAAAATTGTCTAAATTCTTCTCTACAAGAATTCCGGTTTAGAGAGGTTTTTAGACTTTTTACTGTACGTCATACTACGTATGCAGTTGTAATGACTATAACGTATTTTGATATAGGGATTTAATTGCTTCGACTCTGGCTATGTCGAGGAATACGGAAAAGTGTTTGGGTAAGTTTTTCTATCGGTGTTTTTTGCTGTTTTATAGTTCTATTAATCTATTAGCAAATTTAACTGAACATGCAGCGAAATCGCTCTAATCAAGCTTTCAAATTAATATCAATGCCGGTCTTTAAGACAGATGGCAGCTTAAATTATGTCTCCCCCATTTATAATGTTTTGTTTTTGGTTGAGTTGACCGTCTGTCCGTCCGCCTGTCCGTCTGTCTGTCACACTCGTGTCCGCTCCATATCTCTCACAAATATGGAAGGATTTCAAAATGTTTTGGCACAATTCAGGCACATTCTTCAAAGGTCAATGTCACAATTCAAGGTCAAATCTTTTAGCCTTAATGTTCATGTCTGCTCCACATCTGTATAACCCTTGGAATAATTCCTAAATGCTTGGCACAAATGTTCTCCTAAACAAGCCGATGTGCAGACAGCAGGATTCAGGCACGTGGGTCAAAGGTCAAGGTCACAATTCAAGGTCATGGTCACAATTCAAGGTCAATTATTCACACTTTCTTGTCCGGACGATAACTCATACATGGCTAATGCCATTTGATTGAAACATCATACAATGACAGAGCATTGGTTACATTTTTTGTCCGATCAATAACCCCTGCTCTACTGATGCTATTGGAATGACATTTCATGTATGGAAACAGCGTGATGGAAGGAAGTGTTATGCGCAATATCATTTATAGCTCTGGCTTCTGTAATATTGGAGTTATTGCCTCCCATTTTCTGCAGTCATAGGACTTTGAATTTTTTACATGTAAATTTTGTCCGCAGGGTTTCTCCAAAACCTTTATTTGGATATTCATTAAATTTCATAGGATTGATTAGCACCATGCCTTGTTGTGCATATCTTATTCCTGTTCCGGTTTGATGATTTACTGGTAGAAGTATGGGACTTGTATTTTTTTTTAATATCAGATCAGATAAATACATATCAGATATTCGATCAGGTGAAGTTAAAAGAAATGATGCAATAATTGTAATGCAGGGGTGAAAAAAGATTTTTTAACAATAGCTCTTTTTTTCTCCTCTGACACCCTGTCACCATTATTTAGAACTATTTCCCGAGTCTTACCTGAGAGGATATAGCGTTCACATCACGCAAATAAGGATGCTTTACGGGAGAAATGACGCAACAGCCAAACTGAACATTCCTGAAGCCCACGAAACCCTCGTAAATAGTGAACAGTTTTGACCAGAAGGAATCACGGTCCGAAAATGGGTGAACCGCGAAGAATAGGAACGAGGGAAGAGACAAAGGAGGCCAAAACGAACTGGTCGCCAATACACTCATCGCTATTATAACGGGAACGGTAGCTATAACTACGTCGAAAGACAAACACACTAAAGATCGGCATTGTGAACAGACACAGGACAGACTCCGGTCAGTAAAGGACAATTCTTGGTGGAATTACGATCGCGATGACGACTGGAATGGACAGTGGAATCCCAGATCGTCTTATGTTGGTTAACTCATGTATGTCCAGACCCGTGATGAAAGTTTTGATACACTTATTTTTGTATGCATCTTAACCTACTGTGGTGGAATTGTCGCGGTATAATGCCGTCCGCGTACCCATTATCAGAGCTATCGTGCCCGGGTTTCTCGATATCCTCTCCCTTCTCTCTTGAGCGTCCAATTAGCCCAGAGTGAGCAGAAACGGACGTCAATCAACTCAATACAATACAATACATTTTGAAACCGTTATGATAAATAGAGCATTTGCTTAATAGGAACACGGGTTTCGGAATAACACAATTTTAACATTTTCCCTTTTCTATTAATGCTCATTTTAGCATATTTATTCAAAGAGAGTGAGTCTAAAAATGGCCTATGCGGGAATGGGTTAACATTTCTCTAAAGTGTGTTGTATCTCATGTAATTGTGTATCGTTGACCAGCGCATGTGTGCCAGTGTTATGCGAATGAACAACTTCTCCCCGGACTATGACATTAGAAAATAAATCCTTGAGACTTATAAAGAGTTTAGGCCTATATACACCATTCAAGAGTAACAACAATGTATGTTCTAGGTCTACACTGATTAAATACGGGACGTTTTATTTATAGCGCGGTTCATGTGCACGTTTGTTTATTTCGTCTATTCTTTCAACAGATATTACTTGGGTAACGTGCCCATGCTGATTGTAGCCGACACAGAAATCATCAAAGAGATAACAGTGAAACAGTTCAACAAGTTCTCCGACAGATTTGTAAGAGCTGCATTTTATAATGTGACAGAGATAATGGTTTATTTTGTAAACATGGCCTGGGTCCATGCTTATAAAGCTTTTAAGCTGAGTCTGAGTTTGTTCTCAAGCAAAAGGCTCAAATCTGACCAATCAAAAACTTGAGAACGAACTCAGACTCAACTAAAACCTCTTATAAGCATGGCTACTGGTTAAGTCAATAAATCGATAACATGGTTAGCAAGGTTTCTGTTTTTGGATGAATTCAAATCAAGATATGTGCTTGTGTACAGTTGAAACTGTCTGAAGTAGTCATTTATTTATTGACCATATTTGTCCAGGTAGTGGTTTGGTGCATGTAAAAATTATTGCAAAAAGCTCACATAGGAGCTTTTTGTATTACTTTTGGCCTGCTTTAAGCTACCGCCTGCCTTACATGCCCACAATTAGACTTCTCACCACGTGACCTCATCATAACGGTTCATTCCATTATACAGTAAAACCCCGCTAATGCGACCACCAAAAAGGGGCATAATTCTGGGTGGCAGAGGCAGGTGGTAGCTTAATGCAGGACGAAAGTTATGCAGAAAGCTCCTCTAGGAGCTTTCTGCATAACTTTCGTCCTGCATTAAGCAACCACCTGTTTTAGACGACATCAGTGGCTGTTTATTAAGTGGTCGCATTAGCGGGGTTTCACTGTATTTCGCTTTCGTCTTTAGAATTATCTCTGTCTATTTATAATTAGTTTCTGAAAGTTGTGTCTATTTATAATTAATTTACTGACAGTTGAGAATCTTATTATAAGTAGTTTACTGACAGTTGTGCGCCTATTTATAATTAATTTACTGACAGTTGTGCGTCTATTATAGTAAGTTTACTGATAGTTGTGTCTATTTATGATTAGTTTACTGACAGTTGTATCTATCTATAATTAGTTTACTGACAGTTGTGTCAGTTATCTCTCTCACTCAAACCTAAGTTTCTACTTAACTATCGTCGAGAAAATATGTGCTCTACTATACAAACAGTGTGGATCCAGATGAGACGCCGAGTAACAGGATCCAACCTGTTTGTTACTGTGGTAATGTTTTTGAAAGAAAAGGGGACAAAACTAAACGGAAATTGAAGCAGACGACGAAATGTGCAGACGACAATATTAGGCAGCGAAATAGATTTTGAAGGCTTACCTTTTGTT
Source organism: Azorinus chamasolen (assembly GCA_963576725.1). Lineage (NCBI taxonomy): Eukaryota > Metazoa > Mollusca > Bivalvia > Cardiida > Solecurtidae > Azorinus > Azorinus chamasolen. Next base: position 69,941,457 of record OY755247.1, read on the forward strand.
TCAAGAACTGAACATTTTTACCCAAAAGTTTAAGTATCTAATCGTTTTGAAATCAATTTACATATTTGTCACATTTAAGAAAGTCTATTTTGTGTTGATTTTGGAAATAAATGTTCTTCCAGTTGCACAACCATATAATGTAGTGAGTTTTTAAACTAGTCTGATCAGAAATTTTTTTACACGATATTTCACCCACTACATTTTCATACTTCAAGCTATAATTAGTTTATCTACCAAAATGCAATCAGATCTTCAAACTGTTTGGATCCTGATGAGACGCCGAGTAACTCGGCGTCTCATCTGGGTCCAAACTGTTTGCATGGGTAATTACTCATCCGCCTACAGCAAGCTAAAGGTTAAATAATGGTGTACACATTTTGTATCTAATTTTAGATTTTGGGACCTCTAAAACCAAAATGGTATTCTGCCGTAAGTTTGGCCACCGGGAGTCACTGGAAGTTCCTGCGATCCACTCTCAGCCCGACGTTCAGCTCTGGAAAAATGAGAAACGTAATATACAGAAGTACCGCCTCTCTTGTGGTGGTCGGAATCAGCCTTTCAAATAATTCTTTTAGACTAGCCGACCAAAGTCATTGTACCTGCCCGATACTTTTTACTAACTATTCTTGTTTAGAAACACCAGACCTCGAACAAATGTGTCCACATCAGATATCTTATTAACTTTTTATGAGGCATTATATAATATAGTAAACCCCCACTAATGCGACCACATAATTATGTAGAATTCTGTGTGCTATATGCAGGTAGTAGCTTAATGCAGGACAAAGGTAATGCAGAAAGCTCCTAGAGGAGCTTTCTGCATTACTTTTGTCCTGCATTAAGCAACCACCTGCTTATAAAGACACCCATGTTAATTCATTAAGTGGTCGCATTAGCGAGACTTTACTGTATTAAACCTAAACTTAAGTGCTTTTTCCGAAACATGGTAAACTGTTAAAATACAGTAGGGCTAGGTTATCTGGAACTCGGACAACTCGAGATTCGAAATAATTCGAACCTCTTTTATCTCGAAGTAATTTCTAAGTTCGAGATATCAAAGTTCAACTGTAATTTGATGTTTAACGACTGGCTGGTAACATGGAGAAACTAATGTTCTGGAGTTGCTTGAACGGGACATGTATTTTTGCCTCTTTAGACAATTACTGAAACTTTTTGTTGAGATTCTTTCTCTATCTATGAGATAAAACTGGTTTGAAAAATGTCCATTGACCAATATGGTTGAAGTAAACACCGCCTTCTCCCTTTCTGACTATTAATTCTAATTATGAACCCTCAGGTGCTTGTTTCTAGACATTTTGCTGGTATAACTGCCATTATAACGAGTTTAAATATGAAAGGAACCATATGGCCAGTTTTAAACTAGTACCAACAGGTGAACGCTTAATGCAGAACACAAGATGTGCAAAAAGCTCCCTTTGGGAGCTTTTTGCACTTCTTGTGTTCTGCATTAAGCGATCATCTGTCTTATTGGCATTGTAGTCTACCTATTTAGTATTTAGTCAGTGGTTGTTTAAAAGACTAAAGGGTAATTTTGTTCCATTGCATACTGCCGGTATAACGAGGGTGCCATTGTAACGAATGCCGGTATAATGAGGGTTCACTGTAATTGTTTTTAAATTTTTCATGGAAGAAAAAGATTCTCATGACAAACGCGAATTAAGGTTTTTCCAGCAATGGCCGTTTGTTTACTTCCTTTCAATTTGACCTTCATATTAAAAATTGATTAAATCTAATATTTTAAACAATTTTCAGCAATTCTTTTAATAAAGTTATTAAGTAAAGGTCCTAGTTAGTTCATTAATGTTAAACAACGCTTTTTAAGAGTTTAATAAAAAAAATACCTGGATATTTCCAGTTTATTTTTCATAAGTATCCTTTCAAATGTCTACTTTAGTCCTGTTGGTGTATTAATAGGTCCTTATTATATGATAAATGCTCCAATTTCACTTTAATAGTTAAATAAAACTGATTTTTACCTGAAAATATGCAAAAAGAGGTGTCATATAACTCACTTTTCCAGATTAAAAAAAATTCAAAAGGATCCTTCCAATATATTCTTTAGTCATGTTGGTGTATTAATTAGTCCTTCTTATATGATAAATGATCAACTTTCACTTTTTCCAAACACCACCATATTTCAATCACAGCAAATTGTCCAATAAAAAGCACATTGTCATGTTATATTGTTTATCTGCAGCAGAGATACATTAACCATTTACTCCATAAATACGCATTTCTTATAGGAACGCCTGATCAGGGTTTGCTTTGTGTGCTTATGGAGTAATATAGATCTGATTCTTTATTTTCTACTTTGGCAAAACTTCCATGTGTTAATATGCCTTTTTTAAAAACAATAATCTAATATAATCAACCATTTCGGCGCCAAATTTCTAATTGTCGTCTGCAAACCACTTTTGTTCATTCCTTTGGTAACATAAGGAATAGAGACAAATATAGAAATAGAGTTTGAGACAAAACGTGAAGTCCCTAATCAGACGCTGCCTTGAAAAAGCAACACCTGATCTGGTAATGCACTATTTGTCGTGGTACATTTTTTGCGACATTGGCGATGAAAGGGTTAGTATAAATGATGTCATCATTTCTTACATGAATATTCATGGTGTAAAGGGTTAAGGGTTTCAGTTCTATACTGCTATGCTTTATTAGATTGAATAATACATTGGAGTATTGGCATAGTGCTGGAAAATGTTACTGCAAACCTTAGTGAATTATTGACCTTTGAAAACGGAGCAACAGATCAATTTGCGCACTCGGATATTAAAATCATAATTTCTTCACCAAACCCTATGCTGTGACCACTCTATAGATTTGTCTCTTACAGGCGATTCTAAAGAGTGTTCACAACATAGGGATTGGTGGAAAAATAAAGGAGTTTTTCTTGTCAATGTTTTATCTTGATATCTGTTTGTAAACTATTGTGTTTCCCTGGTGCAATAGTTCTGTTAAGTTTTGAGAATCGTTTTACAGATGACTCCACTTATCGAGCTTTGCTTAAGAGATCTCCGCAGCATTATTGAAGAAAAGGCCCGAGAAAATAAAAATGGATTTGATATTGTTCCGTAAGTTAAACTTTAACATATTTATTTGATTTTCTTAGAATTAAATCTGAACTGGGTCCATGCTTATAAAGCTTTTAGTTGAGTCTGAGTTTCGTTCTCAAGCTTTTGATTGGTCAGATTTGAGTTCTGAAGCTTTTGATTGGTCAGATTTGAGCCAAAGGCTCAAATCTGACCAATCAAATGCTTGAGAACGTTCTCAGACTCAACTAAACGTTTTATAAGCATGGACCCAGGACAAATGTACAGAGTGAGCCGTGGTGAACACTCACCACTTTTCATTAATCTCTTCCACATGGTGTATATATGTGTTTGTGGTGTTAATGTTTTACATCCTCTAATGTTTATATTGTGTTTTGTGGTGTTGATGTTTACATCATCTACTGTCTATATTGTGTTTTGTGGTGTTGATGTTTACACCATCTACAGTCTATATTGTGTTTTGTGGTGTTGATGTTTACACCATCTACAGTCTATACTGTGTTTTGTGGTGTTGATGTTTACATCATCTACTGTCTATATTGTGTTTTGTGGTGTTGATGTTTACACCATCTACAGTCTATATTGTGTTTTGTGGTGTTGATGTTTACACCATCTACAGTCTATATTGTGTTTTGTGGTGTTGATGTTTACACCATATACTGTCTAGATTGTGTTTTGTGGTGTTGATGTTCTACATCATCTACTGTCTTTATTGCATTGTAGTGTGTGGCGTTATAATCACTGTTTACATTGTGTTTTGTGGTGTAAATTGTTTACATCATCTACTGTTCATATTGGGTTTTGTGGTGTTAGTCTATGTTTTATATCTTACACGGTCTATATTGTTTGTTAACCCTTTTCTACTAACCCAGTAAAATCTAAGGTTTATTGTGATAGTAGAATTTGGCAGGAACTACTTAATGTGCCTAATTATCACTTGTTATATAATGTTTCTTGGTTCTAATTATAGCATTGATACGTAAAATGTTTCGTAATGATGTCACCTTCACTGGCATGGACCGATTGTTTAAAATGTATTCGGTTTGAATCAGGTCAAAACAAAACCTCAGTCTTGTAACATAATGCAGAACTTAGTCTCATCAATGAGCTGTTAGACAGCATGCTAATTCTGTGATGCTTGCCGTCTTGCATATCGTCTCAAACCGAAAGTGGCTCGATAGCACCATTTAGCGTACACATATGTGAACTAATGCAGAACTATATGGTCAAACACCAGGTCAATATAACGCTTGATTAGTGTCCTGAAAAGAAACAACTTTCAAAACCATCACCAGTACATCAATACTGCGTTTTGAGCGTAAAGCATATATCATATGTCACACTGCAGAACTGTTACATAACTACTTCCTTATCCAATCAAAACCCTTCTCAGTCTCTCTGTATTCCACATTCAATCGATTTCTCTCTCTTCTACTTTCTCTAATACTCTCTATTAAACTTAGAGGGGGTTCACTTTATTGGCTGCAGCGATAGCCGCAGCCACTCTCAGACGGGAGTTGAAAGATCCCATGATTAACTGTGAGATTAGGTTTTATTAAAATGTGTGATAGAATTTGATTTTATTTCATTTATTTACTGCATTGTAATATATTTTCCCCAGCGGTCGCACATATATTTGATGGAAATTCAAAATGGCCATGCTTCAATTCACTGCAGACAACACTCCAGATTTACACTCAAGAAACATTCAGGTCATTTGCTGACCATCACTATGTGTTCCAACTACCTTCTACACTCTTAGCAATTAACTCTTTCAATGCCTGAGAATTGCCGTCTGCTAGACATATTGGAGAGGGTCTCTCCTCAGGGTTGGAACTGGATGTCGGCGTATTCTGGGATGGTTTACAATTTATCTCAAAGAGTTTTGAATTGGGATAGTAAAAATAATTTCGCCGGCCGTCTACCGGACGGGACGAGTTGTGGCTATTCGCATGCGCGAGTTTTGGTTATATAAAAAATACGCAGTCAAACTATCACTAACCAAACGTGATTGTCGATATTTTAATTCAAATAGACATGATTATTTTATCCCAGAACAAAGTGCAATCATTTTTGCATTCCGTATAAAATTCGAGTAACGGTCGGATCAGTTTCTAATTTTAGATTGACATCGATATAGCTGAACATAATATTTAGGTCTATGCCATTTCTAGCCCCTTTAAGAGCTTCTTAATCTAATTAGCATGTGAGTAGAATGGAAACATGTACTTTTTATCCATTCATCTTTGCTTTCTGACTTGATTCTTATTAAACCGCGTTTCTCCAGCGGTGGATTTAAGTCGGTATGACTAAACACCGGATATGATTCTCATATCCGCGGATATGAGATTCGCAGCCTAAAATCGGCCACAAAAGCATTATATTTTATTAGAAACACATTTTACCGAGCTTATTGAGTTAATAAAACTGATAAATCGTAACCAGTTTAACCAAAAAAGAATATATTTTTCTCTGTTTTTATACGCCCACCTAATAAAGGTGGTCGTATATTGTCATGGCCCTGTCCGTCCGTCCGTTCGTTCGTTCGTTCGTTCGTTCGTTCGTTCGTTCGTTCGTTCGTTCGTTCGTTCGTTTGTTCGTTCGTTCGTTCGTTCGTTCGTTCGTCCGTCAACATTTTGTTTGTCCGCTGTTTTCTGGGAAAACTATTTGACAGATATTAATGAAACTTCACACAAATGTTTAATGCATCAAGATCTCAAGCTGAGTTGATTCTGAGGTTCATTTGATTTTTCATTTCAGAGTTATGGCCCTTGTTTTAAAAAAATGCAAATAGTTTGTCCGCTGTTTTCTGGGAAAACTATTTAAAAGATATTAATGAAACTTCACACAAATGTTTAATGCATCAAGATCTGAAGCTGAGTCGATTCTGAGGTTCATTTGATTTGTCGTTTCGGAGTTATGGCCCTTTTACTTAAAAATAGTGCAAATACATGCAAATAGTTTGTCAGCTGTTTTCTGGGAAAACTATTTGACAGATATTAATGAAACTTCACACAAATGTTTAATGCATCAAGATCTGAAGCTGAGTTGATTCTGAGGTTCATTGGATTTTTCATTTCAGAGTTATGGCCCTTGTCCTTAAAAAATATGCAAATAGCTTGTCCGCTGTTTTCTGGAAAAACTATTTGAGAGATATTAATGAAACTTCACACAAATGTTTAATGCATCAAGATCTGAAGCTGAGTCAATTCTAAGGTTCATTGATGTGTCGTTTCGGAGTTATGGCCCTTGTCCTTAAAAAATAATGCAAATACAAGCAAATAGTTTGTCAGCTGTTTTCTGGGAAAACTATTTGAGAGATATGAATGAAACTTCACAAAAATGTTTAATGCATCAAGATCTGAAGCTGAGTTGATTCTGAGGTTCATTTGATTTTTCATTTCAGAGTTATGGCCCTTGTCCTAAAAAATATGCAAATAGTTTGTCCGCTGTTTTCTGGGAAAACTATTTGAGAGATATTAATGAAACTTCACAAAAATGTTTAATGCATTAAGATCTGAAGCTGAGTAGATTTTGAGGTTTATTTGATCTGTCGTTTCGGAGTTATGGCCCTTTTACTTAAAAAATAATGCAAATGTATGCATATAGTTTGTCCGCTGTTTTCTAGCAAAACTGTTTGACAGATATTAATGAAACTTCATACACATGTTTAATGCATCAAGACCTGAAGCTAAGTCGATTCTGAGGATCATTTGATTTGTTGTTTCAGAGTTGTGGCCCTTGCACTTAAAAAATAATGCAAATCTATGCAAATATGAGGATGGCCATAACTTTTCATTTGAAATGATATTTACAGATTAGAAAATGTCAACACTTATAAGGCATGTTGAATCAGAGAACGTTTGCAAGTGGGCGTATTATGTACCGTATGCGGTACTCTTGTTCTTCTATTTTCTTATTTGTATATTTCTATTGGTGATTTTCTCGTTATTCCATCAACATATGCATATTTACAGCAAATTGAGATACATGTACTTACATTGTTAAGGATCATTATGCCTTAGAAACGGCTAGTATTATCACTAACCTAATAAACCTTCTAAATACTATCGGAAGAAAACTAATAGGAGGATCTAGCTTATTTGGAAATGCTTGCTAGATGCATAAACCAATGTTTTGACTGGTAGTGTGTCCATGTGCTTAGAACTTCACGAGGAAGCAAGATGAATAAAATTTATTGTTGTTTATACGTGATTTACCAATATGTGCCTAAGATATGATACACATGCTTTAGTTTCATGTCAATTATGTTAATCATAAATATTTTAGTATGCATTCATTTGTAACCCGAGGGGGTCCATGGTTGGTAAATAAAACCTGTTCTAATATATATTCTATTCTAAGAAACCTAAGTTTATCCGCACTCCTTTATTACGTCACTAGAGAAGCTTGCTGACTGGATAAAATCCAATTCAGATAAAAAAAATCAAAGAACTACATGTACTTGCAACGATTAAAGCATTATATATCTCCTAAGCAGTGGCGCTTGATATTCACCGTCTTCGTTCTAATTATAACGCACGTACTACTTGATATGCACAATAGCTATTTATAGAAACCTATTTACGATCCGGTGCCAAAACCTTGTCAAACGGCCCCTGTATATATCAAATGTTAGATAAAAAACGGCTGCAGGTCTCTCCTTGGCTTCCTTTTAGAAGGAAGCCAACTTGTTTTCGTCTGCTTCAAATTTTAGAATGGACGTTTGTTCAATGTCTTTATAAAAAAATAAACAGTGTGTCAAACAGTTTGGATCCTGATGAGAGATCGAGTTACTCGCCGTCTCATCTGGATCCAAACTGTTTTGCATATGATATTACAGATATATTGTCGTGTGCTTCATTTTATACTTCCATATCTATTCTAAAATAAATGTCAGAGTAACAAACAGTCTTGACCCTGAGGAGTGATGAGGTGCCAAGTTACTCGGCGTCTCATCTGGACCCAGAATATTTGCAAAGGTTGTTATAAATGCTATGAACCAAAGCAAAAGCAGCTAGAACAAAACTCATACCTGTTTAGAGGAACAGTTGCTTATATTTCAGAAGTCAGTTGATTGTCGTTGGTCAGAACTTGTATGTCCTTGCATAATCAAAATTACTAAATAATAATACTGCTCTCTGTTGTATCTCCTACTCTGCTTAAACATGCTTTACGCAGCCATTTTACGCTTGCGTAAAACCTCGCTTATTTTTTCTTGTCATAGCTTTCTACACCATCTGTAAATGGGCAAATTGTGCAAGTAAGTGTTCCTACGGTCAACTTATAACAAAACTGTTTATGTTTTTGTTCACTGAGCATTTTTTCCGTATGTGATCTCTATTTAAACCCTTAAACTGTTATACTTTCTTAAAAGCGGTATGTCTGGTTTGCAATATATGTCACTGAATGATATTGCCCCTTATCAAAAGGCTGCATCGACATTTCAAACCGTCATTATTAGTAAACACTGGTCATCTTGGAGGAGGCTAGTGTTCACTACACCCAAACACAGTAAATCCTCGATAATTCGAAATCTTAGTACAGAGGAAGTTAGACCCTTTAAGGGAGACGACTGCTTAATGTAGAAAGAAATACATGCAAAAAGCTTCTAGATTTTTTCATGATGTTCAGCATGCATTAATTTAACTGTTTCGTGTCAATGTCGCCTGTTGGCACCATTGAAACAGTACAGTCCTAGCTCAGATGCCGCCTTTTCAAGGATCAAGGCGGCATCTGACCTGGGACTTGACTGTTTTCTGTATTATTTTAGCCCAGGCATACAGGTTTTTAAAAACAAATGTTTTAATAATATACCTTTATTATTTAGTTTAGAATTATATTTAATATGAACTTATTATTGCAGAGGACACTTTTAAATTTGGCACCAAAAGAGTTAAGTTGCAACCTGTATTAAAGATCGATAATGATACGTATTTGAGTGTTCGAGTTATTGCGGTTTTATTGTATCATATAATTGCAAAATGATACAAATGTTCCGTTTCTTTATCAAAGAAATTGTAGTGACTTGCCGAGGACTTTGCATGCTGCTTAAGCAAGGATATAGATACCATAAACTAAGAAAAACTTTCTCTAAATTTTATTATCGAAATCTCTCACTTATTCGCAAATCCAAATGTAATCTCAAGGCGCATCCTGAATTTTATGGTGATGTGATTTACAAACTTCGTAAGATTATTGGACATACCAATTTTCTCACCTTGTTCATCAAATATGTTAAAAATGCATTAAAAAGTATAGTACTACAACATACTGCATGTCAGGTTGTCAACCCTTTTACAGTTGGCAATCACGCTGGCCTCTTGGCATGTACGCCGACAAGAAAGGATTAGTACTCTATGAAGTGGTTTTGTCGTACCCTTTATTACTTTCTAGAGTTATTTGTTTCACTTAAATGTTTTCGTTTTACATGCACTTTACCACTGTAGTTGCCATTGCGGTTCTTGTAGATAAGTCGGAGAGGGGAAACGTTTATTTACACTGTTTGTCATTTAGGGTGGGGTGGAATAAGTATGAGGTTGGGCGCCCTTAAACCGGTTTAACCCCCCCCCCCCCACACACACACACACACACACACACACACACACGTGGCATTTGTCACTGACCGTTCCAAGGCGGTACTTCCATCTTCCCCCTATTGTTTGTTTGTTTATGTCCGTGCGTCTCTTTGTGTCTTTTATATACATGTACATTTGCTGTGTATCGTTGTGGTGCTGTTTGGGCGGTTATGTGTTTTGTATGCGGTGTTTCCTGCATGACTCATACATGTACATTTGAGTACCATAGGCTGGTTTTACATTTTTATGTTAATATTTTTATATACAGTAAAACCCTTCTAAATCGGGTGTTACATTTAGTATAAATATTGGTTTTGGAGACAGGTGGCAGCTTAACCCATCACATAATAGGCTATTTTTAGATACAATCTCTTTGAATAAATCTACCGAAAAGGAGCATTAACTTGAGAAGAGGAAAAGGTAAGAATTTGGTAGTATGAAACCATTGTGATAAATCTAGGAGCAAATGATTATTTGCTCTATGTATCACAATGGTATCATAAAGCGACTTTTACAGAGTCGTCAAAAGCCGTCAATATGAGGGAATGGGTTAATGGAGGGTGAAAGTCATGCAGTAAGCTCCTCTAGTAGCTTCCTGCATGACTTTCACCCTGCAATAAGCAGCCACCTGCCTAAAAGTACCTTAATTCTAGTTACTTTGTATGAAACTGCAAGTCATGTTTGACCTAAAGATGTTCATTTGATTGCAAAGGTCTATTGCATCAGATAAAACAAGATTACATACTACATGTATTTTGTTTAAATGTGTACGACATATTCCTTTCAGCAATTTTTAAAGCATACCTTACCCTGTGTTAAACATCTCAGTTTGACGAATGCCTTATATAGAGCATCCATTCCATTACGCTATTTACTCGTTTTGTTCGTTTTAGGTTTCTGAACGGACTTACTATGGATGTGATTTGCAGCACCAGCTTCGGAATACAAGTTAATGCACAGACCGATCAAAATAATACCTTTGTGCAACATGCCAAAAAGTTACTGGAAGTCAATTTTCTTAAGCTACCGGTCTTTATTTTGTCTGGTATGCATTTCTGTAAAACTATATGTAATAATGAAGTATGTAGTTTTATTCTACTGACTTTCTTCAAGTTTGTTTAACAATATATGTTGATGATGACTTTATTCTTTGAAGTGAATCTGTGTTTATCTTATAATCTTAATGTTTGCACAATCAAGTATAAAACAGATACATTACGCATATGTTTATAATTGTTCGATGCGGTCTTTGTATGTATGAATGTCGTTTCAAACATTCGAATTTACAAAGCAATATGAGCGACATGGCACCTCGTAAATTCGAGCTCTCGACCAGCCAAGAATATATTGATATTAACGTATTAGTTGTCGTCAATATGTGGAATTTGAGTGTTGATGAATAACATAATTAAAATCAAAACAGACCGTTTGATAACGTGGCTGCTGTTTTTTAATATTTCTCATAATGGAAATGTAGCGAACAACTTGTTTATTCTTGGTTTCAGCATTGGTACCAGAACTAGAATTTATATTTAAAGTCTTCCCTGCCGACTTGATTTCGAATGGAACCCTCGAATACTTGAAGTCTGCTACCATGTCAGCTTTTGCTGAAAGGAAGGAATCAGATTCGGTAAGCATTTGAAATCTTGCGATTTGAACACTGACATTATGATGATTGCAGCATTTCAATGTTTATAATTTGAAGAACCTGACTTTTCTCTGTGGTAATACAACAGTGAAGTGTGTACCGTCAGCAATGCTTTCTTACAGATACGAAAGTTTGGGTTTATATACAGTATGTTTTTCTTACAAATATTGTTGACATGCAGCAATGTTTTCTTACAAATACAATTCATTAATTGTTTACACGCAAGCATTTTTTCTTACAAAATATCAGTGTTTACATGCAGCAATGTTTTCATACAAATACAACTATTCATTGTTTGCACAAACGATTGCTTTTTACACACCAAAACATTGTTTACAATTACACTATTTCGGGTTTATATACAGCAATGCTTTCTTACAAAAACAACAATTCGGTGTTTTCAATGGTCTTTTACATAAACAATGATTCAGTGCTTTCAAGCTGTAGTGCTTTTTACAGATACAATAATTCAGTATATACGTACATTCAGCAACACTCTCTTACAAATAGATGTGATTGCATTCAGCAATATACTCTTACAAATTCAACAATTCAGTGTTTTACCTGCAAAATAAGTGTTTAAATGCAGCAATTCTTTCTTACATATGCAAGTCAGTGTTTACATGCAACAAAGTTGCTAACAAATACAACAATTCAATATTTGAAAGCAGTAACACTTCCTACAAATACAACAATTAGGTAATGGTTTCTTATGGGATAAATTAACAACCAACACGTTTGTTATTGTACTGCATACATGTTTGACTCCATCGTATAAACAATGGCGGGAAAATTAAACGTAACGTTACGACGAATATATCCCCTTGTTCCGTAGATACGCATTTCTACGCCTTTGCAAACAGAGTAGATCTAGATCAGACGGCTCCTGTTGGAGCCATCTCATCAGGATCTGTTCTTTGTTCAAGTGAATTACACTATTAAAATAGGCTGAAAATGCATACAAGCGGATTGCAAGAATACGAATAATTCCTAGATAATTCCTAAATAATAAACATATATATATATGTAAGACTCAAATCGTAGGTCGGTCCCAGATCGAGGGCCGATTCGAAAATCGTGGGCCGATCCAAAATCGTGGCCTGTTTTCTGAAATCTTGAAAGGCCCTTTAGCCCCACATAGAAGTTTAAGCCTTCAATCATGCAACTTCTGTTATAAAATCCATCTCTTTCCAGAACCAATTGGGGTTCGGATCTTTTGACATCGGTTGTCTCCGGTTCTGAACTACATCTATAGTAGTTTCACTCCGACATCTACGGTTGAAAAATATGACGTCATTTACGCAAAACGTCGTCCGTTTTCACGTCGTATCATTTCGCGCCACCATTATTTGGACATTTTATTTTTCTTTAACGCCGCCAGTCTATATAGATCTAGATCTATATTTTTAAAATTTTAGATCTATTTGCAGTTTTTAATGAGCATAGGACGCCTTTACTTTGCCGTGGGTATTTAGATCTATATCAAATTTGTGATCTGTGTATTTTGTCAGGTAGGATGTGTTTTTTGTGGGTTATAAATCGGCCCACGATTTGGGAGCAAACGGCCCACGGTTTTGGATCGGCCCACGATTTTCGAATCGGCCCTCGATCTGGGACCGGCCCTCGATTTGAGTCTTACATATATAAACCAAAAATAGGAAATAACGACTGTATGCCTCTGTAACGTTACGTTAATTTACAGGAAAACATGTGTATCAAGTATATTTAATAGAACAATTAGACATCATATATAACTTTTAGATATCAAATATAACTTTTGCATTTAAACCTTTTGGTGTAAGAGTGTCCATTTTATGGATCCAGTTTGTTTCTTTGCAGATACGTTCTACATTGTCATTAACAATACCAAAAGGCATAAATGTAAAGTCGTCTAAAGAGTGGTTCCCAGAATTAAAATGTGTTGCAACAGTGGTAGAAAATCTTGAATCGATGAAACCGTCTATATCAAATTTATGGCTGTTCATACGTCTAGATACAGGTTGCATAGTTTGACCATTATATTGTTTATTACATTTCTTACACGATCTCAAATAAATGACATTACTTGTAGAACAGTTGGTATTATATCTAAGGTTATAAGTGTCACCTGAAACATTACTTGTAAAGGAAGAACTTGAAATTATATTCTTACAATGAGAATATCTATTTCTATTACAAGGATTTCTGCCTCCATTTACGCTTCTCCCAGATCACGAACTGAACAATATTCTACTCACAGAACAGGAAGTTATAGATATAAATTCTGAAGGGAGGTGATCCCCCGAAAGCAAAAATTGCAACACAAATGCCATAAAGATTTTGAAGACCAATAAAGCAGTCGGAGAAGACAGATCAGCCACAAAGTTCTTAAAAATATATGCCATTCTATTGTTAAACCGTTACATATGCTATTTAACAAATCTTTAAGAACCTGTATATATCCTAAAACCTGGAAATCAGCTGTCGTTATGCCTATTTTTAAAAAGGGGAACAAAAACTCAGTCATAAATTATCGACCAATATCGCTGCTTAGCTGTCTTGGTAAACTTATGGAAAGGGTAATCTACAAACATGTTTATAATCATTTAATGGCAAACAATGTTATATATGCCAAACAATCTGGGTTCTACTGTCTATCAACTTCTAGATATGTATCACCAAATTACTAAGTCTCTTGATTCAAAAATGTATACCTGTATGGTGTTCTGTGATATATCAAAAGCCTTTGATAGAGTTTGGCACAAAGGCCTGACCTTTAAACTAAGACAAAATGGAATTAATGGTTCGTTTTTATCTTGGATTGAAAGTTACCTTAACGGCAGATCTCAAAAGGTATATATAGGATCGTCTGTTTCAAAAACTCTGCAGATATCCTCAGGTGTGCTGCAAGGGTCTGTACTCGGTCCATTATTCTTTTTAATATATGTAAATGATATAGTTGACAAATTGGTATAACCCGCCTTTTTGCGGATGATACATCTATCTCTTCTACGTCAAGGAACACATATGATGTTGAAGGTATTTTAAATCATGACCTATGTCTAATTTCCACTTGGTCAAAACAATGGCTGGCTGATTTCAATCCAAACAAAACTGAGGCCTTATATTTCTCACCTCACAGAACTGACAGTCATCCAGACATAGTTTTTGAAGGTATACCAGTAACATTTGTGGATCATCACAAACATTTAGGGCTCACTTTTAGTAACAATGCAAAATGACATTGTCACGTCAACAATGTGATCCAATCAGCGTCCAAATTGTTAGGCATGCTAAGAAAAATTAAATATTCAGTAAAGAGAAAAACACTCAACCAAATATATATATCTTTTTTACGACCGCTTTTAAAATATGCATCAGTTGTTTGGGATGGTTGTACACTCTACGAAAAAGATAATCTAAAAAATATTCAAAATGAAGCTGCAAGAGTAGTAACAGGTCTCACCAGATCTGTCCCGCTTGAAAAATTGTTTAAGGAAATTGGTTGGCTTTCTCTCTCGGACCGTCGAAAATACCAAAAACTTGTTACCACCTACAAAGCACTGTCTGGTTTAACGCCCTCGTATTTAATTGAAATATTTCCAGATATAGTCCCATCGACGAATACGTATAACTTAAGAAATGCCCAAGATCTTACAGTGTTACATCGTAGGACTGAACTATTTGCTAATTCTTTTGTTCCTTCATCAACTTCTCTGTGGAATGCACTGCCTGAAAATGTTAGACATTCACAAACCTTATCACATTTGAAACACGAACTAAAGGCAACTTTATTCAAATCAGCACATGTACCGTCCTTTTATCTCAAAGGAGAGAGACTTTACTCTGCTATCCATGCTAGAATACGCAACCAATGTAGTAATTTAAATTCCGATCAGTATAAAAACCATTTGAGATATGACGAGAAATGCGATTGTGGGGCTGAAAAAGACGATGCAGAACATTACTTTTTAAGTGTCATAAATATTCAGATGCACGTTATAAACTTTTCCAGTCTACTCGTAGATATCACCCTATAAGCTGCCATAAGTTACTGTTAGGAATAAACAGTATGTCTGATTCTGATAATACAATCCTCTTTACCGAGGTACAAAACTATATAAAGGATACCAAGAGATTTAAACAGTGACTGATAGTTTAATGATTACTGCTGTCAAGCATCATCTTTTGGGTAATGAGAAATTTCAGATTTTCTTCTTTCGCTTTTTCTTCTTTCTCTTTTTCCTGTTCACTCATCTTGCTGCTTTCCTTTGCCTTTCCTCTTTCCGTTATTCCACCTAATTTAGAGATATGCATTACTAATGCACTTAATACATTATATGTATCAAACCACTAACATTTACAAACAATTATACCATGGGGAGGACCTTTTCTAATGTTGCCAGAACTTGTGGTCCAACCCATTTACTTGTATATCTAATTGTGGTCATTTGTAAAAGGCATATATGTACAACTGTGAAAATATGAGTAATAAAATATGTTTAAACTATTACAATTTGAAGATGCACAAGTATATTGTTGAGAAGAAAGATTTGAATCCACTAAATGATCCCGTAAATTATGCAGTCTCTTTTAAGCTATTGTTGGTCTGTAATTGTCATAAACATATTTCACATTTTCATTTTGTGATAACTTAAGTAAGTCCCAATATTATTATTATTATACCACATTTATATAGCGCTCTTTTCACACTGGATATGTGCGTTCAAAAGCGCTTCACATGGATGAAATCACTAACCGGAACGATCCGCATGATTATCTATCCAGACAATGAAAAATGTACAATATATATGAAATTGCTAGCCTGAAGGAACTACGTGATTTTCCATCCGGTCGATGAAAGATATGCAAAAGATATACAATAGATATGAAATCACTATCCGCAAGGAATAGCATAAACTGTATTAACAAACTTGATACAGACAAGTTGACTGAAAGCCATGCTCATCAATATCACAAATTAGAATACTCTGTATTAACAAAACTTGATACAGACAAGTTGACTGAAAACCATGCTCATCAATATCACAAACTAGAATAATCTATATTAACAAACTTGATACAGACAAGTTGACTGAAAGCCATGCTCATCAATATCATAAATTAGAATAAATTGGCTGACTGAAAATCATTCCATTTATATGACTATTGGGTCAAATGTTAGCTTGATAGGTTGGCTGAAAGCCATTCCTATCCTGAACTCAGTTGCCACTGTACATGACCACTGGGTCAACAGTTAGCTTAATAGGTTGGCTGAAAGCTATTCCTATCCTTAGCTTAGTTGCCACTGTACATGACTATTGGGTAACCTGTTAGCTTAATAGGTCGGCTGAAAGCCATTCCTATTCTAAACAAAGCTGTCCTAGTAACAAATGTTGAAAAAATGCCTTTTCAGACACCTTTTGAAACATGCCAGTGACCTTGCGTCTCCAATGCCTGAAGGTAGAGCATTCCAAAGTTTCGGAGCTGCATGCATGAAACTTCTCTCACCGTATTTTACCTTACGACCTTTTGGCACTAAACCTATATTCGGCATACTGTTTAACCCCCCGGTGGTGATTTTTCTACTGACCGTGTCAAGGCGGTTCTCTCTTTGCCACCCATACTTTTGTTTGTCTTGTGTCTTTGTGCTTGTGTTTTGTTCATGTTTGTCTCTGGTGCTTGTGTATTTGTTGGTGTTTTCTGTGTTCTTCTCGTGTGTTTGCGTGTGTTTGGTTGTATGTGACATGTCTATTGGTGTGTTGGTGGTGATTGCGTCTTGTATGTGACTTTCTACTGTATGTGTGTGTTTATGAGTATAAATTGTTATATCAATTGCTTTTTGTAGGTGTTTTGGTGATGGTGGCGTTTTGTGTGTGGCTTTTCCTGCTTGACTTTACTACTTTTTCATAGACGGATCATATATGACCACAAAAGGAATGACACTATTAGTAAATTCCTTATATGACGATGGAATCAGTGCATCATTTTATAAAAGTTGGGTGATCTTTTCAAAAGTACTATTAACTACTGTGGACGGATAAAGTCTGGTTGAGTAAAACTCACGTAAGTGGTTCAAGGATACTTTAAATGATTCATTGTTTGAGACAATTCTCCTGTAGCGTTTTTGTTGATTTTACATAAATATCAGGTTTTAAATGCAGTGAATCATCTTTAGATACAAGAACATCCACGGTTCTCTGTGATATTTTACTTGTGAATTTTATGGATGGATGGGTATTATTTAAATCCGTTATAAAACTGTCCAGTTCCTCTCGCGTTCCGTCAAATATACACAGAATATCGTCAAGAAAACGAAGCCATAGGGTTGGTTTGGTACCTTGTGAAATAAGGAAGTCCTGTTTAAGTTTACCCATGAAAAGCGATACGTAACCATGAGCCATAGCGCTCCCCATTGCTGCACCGCATTTTGAAGGTAAAAATCATCATTGAACTTGAAATAATTATTTTCCAACACAAGTTTCAAAAGCTTTGATATTTCACTACTTGTTAAATTACAGTTGGTGCTATCTCTATCCAAGAAATATGAACACGCATTTACACGGTCTGCATGAGGGATATTTGTATATAACGAAGAAACATCCATTGTTCTCGCTTCTCAGTCGTGCTAGATAAGCTGAGTTACTAAAAATAGCCGTACTAGAAATCCTTATCTGGAACACCCCGTGACTAGTGTATTCATACGCGCGATTGGGTAAAATCAATACAAGGGAAGGACTTCTTACAGAATTATACCAACATTTCTATAGGCAACAACCTTATGAATTGAAATTAATATAAGTAATTAGCACGAATATGAAATTCTATTTATCATATAAACTCTTTAAAAGCCTATTTAATTAACCGAAGACGTTGTTTTGTAGTCGCTCAGTCTTTTATATTTACGCCAAAACGTAACGTTTGCGGTTGTCATAACAAATTACGTCATTAAAGGGTTAATACACGTTTTTTCGGGCAATAACATCTGCAGTGTCCCGAGGGACTGTTGTTGGCCCGAGCCCGAAGGGCGAGTGCAACAACATTCCCGAGGGACACTGCAGATGTGTTTGCCCGAAAACAAACGTGTATTAACACTATCCTTGCATAAAACCAATGTTCTGCTCTCCTGCATCAATTTAATTCTTCAAAATACAAGCAAAACAACGGCAGCAAAACTATACACTTCTTTGACACTTCGTCGATTTATGCTGTTTCCGGGCCACAGTTTTCTTTTCGACGTCAATTCATGATTGTATCAAATACCGTTTACACGGAATTTCATTCAATATGTCTGTCACTAAAAACAGTTCATTGTCGGTGCTCCTGGAAATACTCACACCCCGGCGTTCACCTAACTTAGACCAAAACGCTGTAACATTCGCGTCCATTGTTTACCTTAGGCCCGTAATAGGTATAATTAAAACCGGTCAACAACAGTGCGTGATCACGAGAATCGCCTTGTTATACATGGTCTAGCGGGACTACAACAGCACGTTTTATGCAAGAATTTGGTGTCACGCCTAAAGTTATGCTGCGG
This sequence comes from Azorinus chamasolen, assembly GCA_963576725.1. Classification (NCBI taxonomy): domain Eukaryota; kingdom Metazoa; phylum Mollusca; class Bivalvia; order Cardiida; family Solecurtidae; genus Azorinus; species Azorinus chamasolen. Next base: position 69,960,279 of record OY755247.1, read on the forward strand.
TCTGTTGCTATTAAATATGGAAGTCGTATTACGCAATGTAAAGTAGTACTTCACAAAATTCGTTAATTTTCTTGGTTTTAGGGCGTATTTCAGCGAGAAAAATAATCAAGCATGGGATTTGTTAAAGCCGGGGGTTCTATACCCTCGGTTGGTCTGTTCCTATCGGAAACTCGCTAAAGCTCGTTTCCGACTGGAACAGACCAACCTCGGGTATAGAAACCCCCGTCTTTAGCAAAACCCATGCTTGATTCTATTATTCTAAAATGTTTCTTTACTTTTGAGTGTAATATCTTTGATCTTATTATAAAGTCACTCGTATATTTTATGAAAGAATGCAAATTCATTATATGCGGCTCCAATACACTGTCAAGGTACTTCGATATATTTTCTGTCGGTGATTGGCTTGCGGATACAATGGGTCTGCCTGGATAAAGGATAGGCAAGCCAGTGTTTGGTTCTTTATGTGTTTTAGGGAGAACGTACAGTGATGGGAGTACGACATTCTAGAGGAAAGATGTCAAATTCCTCATTGATAAATTCATTTTCTGTAGCTATCTCGTTTATACCTTGTGACATGTTTTCTTTTATTTGTTCCGAGGGGTCACTGTTAATTTTTTTCATAAAACGTTTCTTTTGTAATGATTTCTTAGAAATACAACCGTTCAGTAATACGCCTTTTACAAATATTGTTATGCCGAAATGCTTTCCTACAGATCGTTAGATAGATTTATTTCGGCAAACAGATAACATAAAACGGTTCATAAAACATGTATCACATCATAATAGAGGTAAGTAAATGATGCACAGTAAAAACATGGCATGCTTTCTATACCAATGATAACATAAGAAACAGCAAGATATTACTGCATAATGGAACAAGTTGTTTGCCGAAACTTATAAAATCATAAGCAGTTGAGTTCATTAAATTATTGTGAAAATATTAAAAGATAATATCTATCTGTAGAAAAGAGTGCTATTGCTCATTAAGTGACTCTGGATTGCTGACTTTAAAGAAAATAAGTGCTTTATCCCATTTAATTCCACTGGTTAGCTGTTCAATGTTGAGATCAAATAAAAAAGAAAGAGTTTGATGCAGCACCTTTTACTTTTGGCAAACTGGAAATTTCTTTTTCTTTTAGTCTGGTATTAGTATTATAAGAGTGCAAAGAGTATTGCAATGTTAAATAATCATGCATATAATCACGTGACAGATTGATGTACACATGGCACAGTATAATTTGACCAAATCTCTTGTCAACAGGCAGTCTTTCAAGAGATTTAAAGTGTCGTTTGGGGTCAATATTGACTTTGATATTCCATTTGGGCTGTTCCATTTAAATGTGTATTGGAGGGCAGGAAGGCACTTTAAAAACAGCTATGCATGGATGGGTTTCGCTGCATAAATGGTACTAATTGGTTTGTGCATTAGTAAAAAATCTTCTATGGCTTGGTGGCCGAATTTGAAAGTGCCTTCCTGCATCCCTATACACATTTAAATGGAACAGCCCTTATACCAAAAAGCACAAGCATTAGAAAATATAATTGCAATCTACGGACGCTACTGCAACAAGGTATTTCTCATCCAGAATTCTATTGTGATGCTATCTACAAATTTAGGAAAACTCGGGGTCATATCCATTTCATGATTTGTTTATTAAACGCATTAAACGTTTAAGAAGAAAGGTTATGACCCATTATATTGCAACCCATTGCATGTTGGGTTATTTGCCCATTTGCTGTCGGTAGAGCTAGCTCTACGCTTCTCTCTTTGCTTGCACGATGACAGGCCAAGGGTAGTACTCTATGATGGTATACTCTTAAACCCAGAAACGGGATGAGCTTACAAGACTCATGTATTGCCTTTTCTCTGTCGTGCCCTTAACGGCTTCCCTACAGTTGCTCTGACTTCAGCTAAGTCATTGAGTACACATTTGACGGACTTTCACAGTTGTTGCCATGCTATGTTATACATATTGTCCTGTGTTTACCGTCTTCTATGTTGTGGAGAAGTCTGGCGGGGATATCTTGATTTACACTATTTGTTAAGCTAGAGTGACTTTGAGATAAGAATGAGGTTAGGACGTCCGTGAACCGGTTACAACCCCCACTGACCGTTCCAAGGCAGTACTCTATTTGTCACGCTTGCTTTTGTTTGTTAGGTGTCTTTGTGCCTTTGTGTTTTTGTTTTTTTTGTGTTTGATGGTTTCGTCTGGTGAGTATGCTGTGTAGAAAATCCTACTTCCGGTGAAAATACCATGGCCTTCTTTAAAAAGGATTCCGCCATATCATTAACAGACAAATATTGATCTATTGATCTTACACATCCAATATCTTATTTCCAAGTAGCCAAGTAGCAATGCTTTCTTAAAAATACAACAATTCAATGTTTTGCAGCAATGTTTTATAACAAGAATTAAGTGTTAGCAGTAGACATGCTTCTCACAAATACAACAATTAAGGGTTTGCATGTATCGATGTTTTAAATTCAACAGTTCAGTGATTACATGCCGCCATATGTTTTGATTGCTTTCTTAAGGATGCAACATATTATTTACAAGCAGCTATGTGTTCTTACAGATGCAACACGTCTTTGTTTACAATAAACAATGCTTTCGTACAAGTACAACAATTCAATTTTACATGCAGCATTGTTATCTTAGAAAAACAGTATGTGTTAACAAGCATTTTACAAATACAACAATTCAATGTTAACAAACTCTCAAACAGCAATACTGTCTTACAAATTCAACCATTCAGTGTTACCAAAAAGCAATGATTTCTTACATATTTAACAAATTAATGTTTGCTAGCAGCAATGCTTTCTTATAGATACAACAGTTGAGTGTTTACACGCAGCAATACGTCCAACAGATGCACCAATTCAGTGTTTACAAGCAGCACTACGTCCAACAGATGCACCAATTCAGTGTTTACAAGCAGCAATACGTCCAACAAATATATCAATTCAGTGTTTACAAGCAGCAATACTTTCAACATCAATTCAGTGTTTATAAGCAATTAATGCAACAATTCCGTGCTTACTGTTTTAACACTGACCATTCCAAGGCGGTACACTCTTTCTCAGCCTTATTTTTATATTTGTGTTGTGCCTTTATGTCTTTCTACTTGTGTGTTTTTTGTTTGAGATTTGCTTCTGGCGTGTGCGTGTGCGTGTGTGCGTGATGGTTTGCGTGTGTCACTAATTTTCTATTGGGTTTTTGGTAATGGTTGCGTCTTTTAAGTGGCTTTTCCTGCTTGACTTTGCTATCTTTCGCTTCTTACAAATACAATTCAGTGTTTTGGTGTCTACAAGTAGCATTAGTGTTATGTTCAAAATATGATTAAGTGTTTATGGCAATCGACAACACACATATAGGAAACCAATTAGAGGAACAATTACGTTTTTGAAGAAAATTGTATGAATAATGGTGAAGAGTTTTACCCTTGTCATGTACATGTTCTAATGTACGTCAAATATGCGGTCATTATTTTAAAAGTTATTCTTCCAGTTGCTGCTCTAGTGAGTAGAAACATAACAGTTGCACACTAGATAAATGCCTGTGGCGTTTGGTTCAGGCTTATTTATGTGACTAATGAACCGTATAAAGTTTTATCACATCTGCTATGTGTGAGTGCCAAAGCAGAGTGCCGTATATCGCGGAAATGTACTACTAGTACATTTGTTATGCAAATAAACAGCTTACCGTAAAGTCAGTGTAATCCGCGTAGCATGAGGGTTCAAACTTGTCAGAATGTGTCCATTGGCAGAGCTACAAATAAAGGTGCGTACCTTCGAGATACTTCTAAAGAGTGGTCACAAGACAGGGTTTGGTGGAGAAATAAAGAAACTATTTTTGAAAATGTTTGAATCTACGCACCTTATCTGGACCTCTGCTCACTCACAATATAGTTAACTGCTTTGCACTTATTCCTCACAATAATAGCAGTACGATTCCCCGATCACTGCATTTCAGTCACACAAGGATCTACTACAGCTTATGATCAACGCCCATAAAGGTGAAGCGGGGTCTTCAAACGATGATGGCTACACATACGACGATTTCAAGAAAAGAGGTACTATATATTGATAAATTGATAAACTCAACTATTGATTTAAGGCTATGATGTGTTTCATGTGTTCAAAAAACGACCAACGGTTTTCTTACCGGTAATAATTACAATGGTACCTCCAATACGGTAAATGCAAATATCGATAAGATAAAACTGCATGGCTGATTTGTGTCAAGTAGTGTGGATCATGATACATGTACATATATGCAGTATTTCCAGCATTTGCATTGTTCGACATACAGCTGAAGAAAACTTTCATTGGAAAACGATTCATTTATTATCAATACAGTATAAATTAACGAACGCATGCACAAAGAGTGTGATTGAATGCATGCCTACAAAGACTCAAAGAACATTAAATCATCTTAATGTCGACCACACGAATTGTGTCTAGTTTATATAAAGATGTGCGCTAGAAAGAGCTTTGTTGAACCGTATATATCACAGATCAAATATGTAACACGCATAAAAAATTCGACCGAATATGTCACACGTGTGATATATTCGGTCGAAAATGGCACGCGCATCAAATGAATATGGTACATAAAATGTGATATATGCGTGTGGCTTAAGATTTTATATGCGCACACCAAAACGAATACGTTACACCTACAAAGTGGACACAAAAAAACAAAAATGGCAACGAATTCATCACATTTGTTAGTTGTTATCTGTTTTGAAAAAACACGTATTTTTTAACAATCATATTTATTGAAATCTTTTTTATTCCACAGACCTATGTTTTGCTGATCATCATCATCATCATCATCATCGATGATAATCATCATCATCATCATCATCATCATCATCGTCACCATCATCATCGATGATAATCATCATCATCATGTACGCGATGCCATTGATTCAAGCGACACGCATACTTAAAGTACAGCTCTAAACTATATTTAGGAATGTGATAAACCATAGAAGAGCACAAGGGCGAAAGACAGCATTTCCGTTTCTCTTGCTGCCAATTCATAAACAGATATCTTGCAATCTTGCATTAATTCAAACCCAGTTATTCAGTTTGTACTTGCCAAGGTCGGTGAATATTCCAAAGAATTAATTCGGTTAATGAGTATTCAAAGGCCAATGATCTATATAACACCAGATATTCAACTGAATAATCGAAATCCCGCCAGTGTTCGTTTTCTGCTTATGAAGGCAAGTGGAAACAGTGGTCACATATTAGTCATTAAACAGATATTAAAAGACCAAAGATGAGCAAATGCCTGGCTTCGTTCGCGTATGAGTGGCATTGCCTGGTATGATAGTATCGACATTACGTGTTCGCGGCAGTGATATTAAAATAGTTAGTAAATGTAGTCAAATGAAACTGTTCAAAATATCTTTAAAACAATTATGACATCGTTATTATATTCAAATATACATTATGGCAATGTCGTTTAATTCTTTGAAATCACTGTTCAGAGATATATCAGTTTCCTGGATTTATTTGCATACGAGTGCCATTAATTGGTATGTTATCGACATTACATATTTGCGGCAGTGATATTAAAATGGCAAAAAAATGTAGTCACGTAAAACTGTACAAATATGCTTAAAATAATTATATGCATGACGTCGTTATTATATCGAAATTACATGTATGACAATGCTGGTTAATTCGTTGAAATCACTATTACAGTTATGAAACTTTCGTTTGTTCTCTGAGTTAGATACCATTTCCACATGAAGTGAAAGTCATTTTCAGTTATGCAGAAACAACAAAAACGCTAAATAAAGTGGTGATGAGTTGAATGTGACAATGATGTTTTTGTTGATGGTCGTAATGAGGATGATGTTTTTTGGTGAGTATGGTGATCGTGATGCTGGTTACGAGGACGATGATGATAATGATGATGATGATGATGATTGTAACCATGATGATGAATGATGATGCACCATGATGATGGTGATGGTAATGATAATGGTGAATGATGATGCTGATGTTGACAAAAATGATGATGTATGGCATCATGATTATGATCATGATCCTGGTCATAATGATGATGATGATGACGACATTCATGATGATGGTGATGGCGAATGATGGTAGTGGTTTTATATCAAAACGTATGTGACATATACGTTTATGTTTTTACTGTCATACTGAGCAGACGAATATGACACATTTGACAGGTGTGATTTTTACGGTCAAATATCTCACGCACATGTTTCATATTCGATCCGTGACATATACGGTTCAACAGAGCTTCAGTAACACGCTGCGGTAGAAGCACGGTGTTCACAAGGGCCCTTCCTTGTTATCTTTGGTAACAAATACTTCAGATGAAAAGAGGCAAACACAGACATTTACCTGAACTAGTAATCGGGTAGGGTCTACATTGTTGTACACGTCATATCACTGCATAGTTGATAATTTCGATGTGCATGAACCATACACAAAGTGTTATTTCGAAATCCTTTGAACATAAGCACAATGCAGATTCATCTTTTGGAATAACGAAATCTTAATACCCGAAGAAACAGAATTTTCATTTTGTTTGCAGGCTTAACGGACGAGGAGGTGCTGATCAACTCTATAATATTTATGGCAGCCGGCTATGAAACCACCGCCGCCGCATTATCCTGGTGTATTTATGACCTTGTGAACCATATAGATGTCCAGGAAAGACTGCTTCAGGAAATTGACACAGAGTTAGGAGAAGTATGAAAATCAAAACTAAATACTGGTTTTTAATGTTTCACCTGTTGATTATTAAGCCACAAGAAGGAAGTATCTTCATAACTTTACACACAGTGTAGACCCTGACCTGTGTGTTAATATAGACCACCATATACTATATATACTATACAATCAATGCAAATACTCTCATCAAAATAAATTATGACCCGGACCAAAAATGGCCCCGCCACAGGGCTTATCAGTTTTAAATTATGACGTCATTTAAATGATGACGTCGCTTGTTTACCTCTAACGTTTATTTTAAAGTAATTTCATTTTGGCAGACATCGTTATTCATGTTGTGAAGTTGTCTGGAGGGGGAATTTTATTTACATCTTGACTTTGGTGAAAGTGGGATAAGGACGAGGTTGGATACCCGTAAACCAGGTTTAAGTCCCCCAGTAGCTTATTTTTGTTACTGACCGTTCCAAGGCGGTAATCCTGCTTTCAGCCTATGGTCACTTTTGTTGTTTAATATGCTTAATATTTAATGTTTTTCGTCTTGATATGCGTCCTGTTATGTTTTGTCTTGTGGCTATACCGTTTCTTGTTTGATGGTGTTTGATGCGGTGTCATTTCGTGTGTGGCTCTCCCTGTTTGACTATTTTTCCATATTTACATAGGAAAATCTTTAAGATATCAAAGTATGACCCCGGACAAAAATTGCCCCGCCTCGGGGCTTATCAGACTTTCATAGAAAAATCTTTACAAATCTTCTCCGAACATGTAAGGCATAGACCTTTGGTATTTGGTATGTAGCCTCATCTAGTTGTTTTCAACCAAAATTGTTCAAATTATGATCCAAGTCCGAAAATGGCCCGCCCCAGCGCTTATCAGTTTTTCATAGAAAAATCTTTAGAAATCTTCTTCTCTGAAACTGTAAGGCCTAGACCTTTGCTATTTGGTAGATTGCATCAGTTTTGCCTAGTCATTTAAAAAGACCAATACCTTTAATATTTGACACGCAGCTTAACCATATATTCCTCTACCAAGTTTGTACAAATCACGACCCTTTGGTAATATAGCCCGCCCTAGGGCATATTTAATTTTCATAGACTTAATTATAAAGAAAAACCTTAAAAAATATTCGTCCCTGAAACCATATTTGGTATGCAGCTTTGCGCTGTGGTCATCTGTCAAGAATTTCAACTTACTCCCCCGACCTCTGGGCGAAACTTGGCCCTGCCCTGGGGCTGATCAGTATTTCATGGGGAAAATACAATATATTATTTTTATCTGACACCATAAGGTCTAGATCTTTAATTAGTGGCATGCTGCTTTGCCTTGTGGGTCGCTACCAAAGTTCTACAAATGATTACATCTGGGTAAAAAATGGCCCAGCCCAGTGGGTTTTCTCAGGTGAGCCTCATAGCCCTTTCGTTACTTCAAGTTATCTACGTTTTAATTCGACACACAACTTTCAAAATATTTAAAATTGCACCTTATCTCAATACTCTAAATGAAAGCATAAGGTAGATATGCTACTGAAATAATTTATTACATAATTTAAGCATAGATACTCAGAGTTAGAAACATGCACTGCCAACGGTACATTGGTGAAAGGCCTATGTTTTTGTCTATTCCATGTCCCTGTTATTTCATAAAACTATTCAACCGATCCATTAAATTAATTTTACGAAGCTTTTACTTTTGATAAAAATAGAAGTCAGGCTAAAGATGTCAAACGAAAGTCCTCAGCAAACCCAGATGCACAAACAGGAGCGTAGCTGAATCCACGTGTAATGTACGCACCGTTGCTATAGGGTCCGGAGGCCTTCTCCTACGGGACAATTTAGAATTGCGTAGTTTTGAAACCATTGTGATAAATGGAGCATTTGCTTCTATAGGAACAAATGCTTTTTATCACAATGGTTTCAATGGGTGAATTTTACAGAGGCGTCAAAAGGTGTCAATATGAAGCAATATGTTAAACCATACATGACAAGACACAAGGTTTATCAAAATATACCCCCTTAGAAATCCATCTTTGTTTAGTCTTGGCCAAAATAATGTTTCCACCTTTCAGATTGATGTTACGCACGTGCGTAAGTGCGTATCGCTAACTACGCCCCTGACAAATGAAGTGCGTGCACACATATACATACACATACAACACCCTCACACAACTGTTCATTGTCTGATCACTACCGTGACTGCCGATATGCGCTATTTTACCAAAGTGTGTCACAAAATGCAACTTCAGATGAGTGTTCTATATTATCCATATTCAACTAATGTTACATTTTGTATCATTTTTAGATCGGATAGAATATGCATTGAGGGTTGATTTAACCCGCCAGGAGAGCAAGCAGACATTTGTCTGAAATCCCATTTATATGTATGGTAAAAGATCGGGTTTTGAAGAAAACAAATTATTAAATGGTTTCTAACATACAGCAATTTAAACTCTTGCAAATAACAACGCAATCGGCCATTGGTATTTCACCACTAGGCGAGTGGCAATCCACTAATAGCATATTAGCAGCTAGCGGTTAGCATGTATTAGCTGGCGGTTAGCCTGTACCTTCCGGCTTTCAGAACTTGCAAGTGGCAATAAACATTTCATCAGTTATCATATGGTTATTCACAAAGAACAATAATCAGTACCCGAACAGTTTTCAATAGTTACAGATACATGTGATCTTATTTATCATGCAACGTCACCAAATACAGTCACTTCCTTCTAGCATAATATTTTCCACGTCGACGTTGTATTTTGTGAGGTATAGTGCATGTGTACTGACCCCACTGGAATGCAAGTTTGGTTCAGCCAATAGGAGGAAAACAGAAGGACGAAAAAGGCATAATTAAACATAAACATCAAATTAATACAATTGCTCACCTTTGTCTCAGATATTTGTCCGTATAAAAGGATTAAATCAAGTTTGTTTATGTTGTAAATTTCGATGACGTCACTGCATGCCAATATGACGTCACGTAATTCGTACTTGCATGTATTTTCATTCAGGGGACGAAACCCATTTAGCAATCTTTCTCTTTCTTCATTTTCTCCATTTTCTTGGAGTTAAAAAAATTACTATGCTAGTAGTTTGGAAGTTCAGCTGTATTTTGGCGAGTTAGAAAAGTTGTTAAGTGCGAGCCTTAATTGCATTAATTATGTTTCTTTCTTCATTGGAGACATTTCCCAACTATGACAACGTCGCCAAGTTGCCTTACATGGACATGGTGATGAATGAGACCCTTAGAATGCACCCACCTACCACACGGTAATTACATATACAGTAAAACCCCTCTAAACCGGACGTTCAATTTAGTATGAATATCGATGTGTGAGATAGGTGGCGGCCTAATGCAGGGTGAAAGTCAAGCAGAAAGCTTCTCTAGGAGCTTTCTGTATGACTTTCACCCTGCATCTCGTAGTCATCTGCCTAAAAGTATCTATATATTCTTCTCTACTAGAATTCCGGTACTCAAATGTCGTTTATATATTTTGGGTTTTGTTTGCTTTTTTATCATTAAATGTTTAAACATATTTCAATGCCAATAAAGCATAAATTATATGTATGCATTTTTAAAAACTATGTTAAGATAAACATAAATGATTATTACAAGTTGGAGAAAAGCTTATGACTGTCAAGCAAGGGAATTAGCTCTGGTAAAGGCATGATAAGGATTTTAGTAACCCTATATGGGATTTATAGGGTTTTCACCTGACCTCAATTGACCAATGGAATGACCAGAATTTAGTAGGAGGTAAGACAAAAATCAATATAACATTCGACTTGTCTATATTGATGTCTTGAATTAATGCAGAAGTAACCGACTTGTCATGGAAGATACGGTAATCAACGGTGTACAGTTTAAGAAGGGCATGGTCGTCGACATTCCTATAGTAACCCTGCACTTTATGGCTGAATACTGGGAGAAGCCAAACGAGTACAACCCGGAAAGGTAGCATAACTACGGTCATTGTTGCTAGCTTCTTCCCAATAATTCAAATACGGTTGAAATTCGATATCTCGAACTTCATGGAATTATACAAATTAATTCGAATAAGTTCGAATTATCCGATTTCGTATCTGGATAAGTGTCCATGTTCACAGCTTAATGCAGGTCTAAAGTAATGTTGTAATCTCCTACAGGAGATTTTCAGCATTACTTTAGACCTGCATTAAACTCCCACATGTGTTTCTAGATATGCGTAGTGATACATTTTAGAGCAATTCTGTATTGTAAGCTTTGGAAGGACCGATCTTTTAGTTCGAGTTATCTCGTAGTTCGAGTTATCTGAGTTCGAGATATCGATGTTCACCTAAACAGAATGTCTCTCCCTCCGATCTTAACATACACAGTGATACAGTAGAATCCCTCTAAACCTCTCTGAATTTTATTAAAGAACAATTTAGGTCGTTTTATGAGGTCGGCTACTTAATGCAGGTTGAAATACATGACTTACAACTTGCATTAAAGTGGCACCTGTCTGAAAGATTGGTCTTGATACTAATTTGAATGTCCGATTTAGAGGGATGGGCTACTGTATGTTTTAAAATGTTCCGATTCTGAATGCATGCATTCTTAGAACTTCAAACAGATTTGTTCAGTAAGTACTCATAATTAATTGGCACTTGTCTCCACTTAAACATTGTAAATGAAATACTTCCATGGGCACTTCAAAATAATTATAACATCAGAGATCCAGACAAGATACGTAAATTAAAACATTTTCAAAAATAACTTCTTTATTTCTCCACCAAAGTCTGTGTTGTGACTCTTTAGAATTGTCTAAAAAGTGGATTTGAGTATTTCAGTACACACCTTTATCTGTTGCTCTGTAATATACTACAGGTTTGCAGCAGACAACCAAGACAAAGTAGACCAGTATGCCTTCATACCATTTGGACAAGGCCCGCGTCAGTGCCTAGCGGTGAGACTTGTCCACTTAGAGATAAAGATGACAATTGCAAGTCTCCTTCAAAAGTACCGTTTTGTCAAAGCTGACGAACTTCAGGTATTATAATGATGCATTTTAAAAACGAATAGAAAAATATATTTTAACTATTTTACTGCCAATGTCGTAAAAATGCACCACGACAAATAGTGCAGTCCCCAATCAGACGCCGCCTTCTACATCTATGGCTTATTTCTTTGAAATTTGAATTTGTTTATCTTATTTCCTTATTTACCGAAATGTTTTAACAAAACTGGGTTGCAGACTACATTTTGACATTGGACGCCGAAAAGGTTGACACGAATCTGGATTGTTAGGTGTGTTAGATTGGTAGGTGTGTTAAGTTGGTAGGCGATAGGTGCTTTTGTTTAATGACTTGGTCATATAACTTGATATACAAATAAATATATAGTATTCAAATACTAAAATCGCCATTCTTTCCAATAAACCACCATTTAGACTCCTCTCGATGAGACGATTCTAAAGAGAGGGTTTGATGGAGAAATAAAGGAACTAATTTTTCATGAAAATGTTTGGATTTTCATATCTGATACGGACCTCTGATATATGACGATAATGATGTTGATGAATGATGATTGCAGGAAGATGTTGTCCGCAAATCCCATTTGCTACAACATGTCCGTCTAATTGTCAAGTTCTTGCCTTAGCGAAACATGTTAACTTTACTGATGAACAAGAACTAAGACCCCCCACTCGCCCAGCGGCGACAAAAAGTTAGGAAATACATTGGGACATGTTGGTTTAGATTTACCTCGGTCCTAATAACTGTGTTGACTATTTCAGTAATGTGTTAGATAAGCTGTCCGCAGTTCAATGTGCAAGAAGTCTTTATAAATGGCAACGTACATGTACAGTATACCCTGTCTTAAGCGGTCATAAAAAAGATGTCTAATTATTGGTATTAAGGCAGGTGGTGGCTTAATGCAGGTCAAAAGTAATGCAGAAAGGTCCTGCAGGAGCTGTCTGCTTTACTTTTGTCCTGCATCAAGCAACCACATGCTCTTTAACACCCCTATGTTCGATAAATGATTGGCAGCTTAAGACAGGTTCAACAGTATTAACTTGTATCAGCATCTAGAATGAATCGCTACTGTGACCACACGATTTATTAATGTATTAGTCTTTTAAAACAGATTGTTACTTAATGCGGGACAAACTTAATACAGAAATCTCCTATAGGAGCTCTCTGCATTACTTTTGTCCTGCGTTAAGTTACCACCTATTTTAAATATCTATAATTAGATTTATTGTGAGTTTTCGTATAAGAGAGAATTTATTGTACATAGTCATATGAGTAACATGTTAAAAGGTTTTGTGAAAACCTTTAGAAAGAAGACACAGCATCCATTTAACTGTGCCTTTGGAAGTGTTGTAGCCTAATATTCAAATGGTTTGTCTGCTTGTCCCCAACTTTATTCTTGGCGGTGATTTTGTCGCCATTGTACACACATACTTCAAAGTTGGCATGCATGTGCTACTTATGGAGGCAAACAGTTTATGGGTAACTTCTTAAGGTCAAGGTCATACATCAAGGTCAAATGCATTCACGACTGTACCTTTTGGAAGTGGGCGCTGTAATGTATGTTCAAAGGGATTTGTCACCTGAAAGCAGCCGAATAGTTTATACAGCAGATCTTGTCTTAAGTGGCCATCAAAAGAGCTCTAATGATGGACATGTAAGGTACGTGGTAGCTAAGTGCATGTCAAAAATAATGCAGAAAGCTCCATTAAGAGTTTTCTGCATTAGTTTTGTCCTGCATTAAGCAACCACCTGTTTAAGACTCCTATGTTCAATAAATGAATGACCACTTAAGACAGGTTCTACTGAAGCTAAATCTCTTTAGTATCATTTTCTGTTAATTGCTATGTATTCCAGGTTAAGTTATATATTTCAGGTACCTATGCCAATGAATGCCAATAGCATCGCTAGGCCAAGTAAACCTGTGATGGTCAAGCTGGTGCCAAGGAAACAATAAGATGTTTTTATCTATGATCTATTACAGGAAGATATATTGCAAACATATAACCAGCTTAGAGTGCTACATGTATGATCTATTACAGGAAGATATATTTGAAATCAGTTTCATATTGTTTCTAAGCTTTTCTGTTCTACTATTATTATAGTTTCTGGACAATTTGACTCACAATGAATGTAAAAAAAACTTACTGAAATTATAATGTTTGTGACTCACAGTGAAATGTGACATTATAATGTATGTGACTCACGATTAATGTTTTACTGACATTATAATGTATGTGCCTCACAGTGAATGTTTTACTGACATTATAATGTATGTGAGTCACAATGGTTGTTTTACTTGCATTTATGTATTTGATTCATAGCGATTGTTTTGCTGAAATTACAATGTATGTGACTCATCATTAATGTTTTACTGCCATTATAATGTATGGGACTCACGATTAATGTTTTACTGACATTATAATGTATGGAACTCACGATTAATGTTTAACTGGCATTATAATGTATGGGACTCACGATTAATGTTTTACTGACATTATAATGTATGGGACTCACGATGAATGTTTTACTGACATTATAATACATAGGACTCACAATGAATGTTTTACTGACATTATAATGTATGTGACTCACGAATATTGTTTTACTAGTATTATAATGTATGTGACTCACGATGATTGTTTTACTGGCATTATAATGTATGTGACTCACGATGAATGTTTTACTGACATTATAATGTATGTGAATATGGAAAAATATTCAAACAGGGAGAGCCACACACGAAATGACACCGCACCAAACACCATCAAACAAGAAACGGTAAAGCCACAAGACAAAACATAACAGGACGCATATCAAGACGAAAAACATTAAACATTAAGCATATTAAACAACAAAATTGACCGCCTTGGAGTACCGCCTTGGAACGGCCAGCAACCAAAATAAACGACTCTTTTGCTGGCATTATAATATATGGGACTCACGGTGAATGTTTTACTGGCATTATAATGTATGTGCTATGCAGATGATCTGCACATCTTTTGTTGTAGTCAGTGAATCATTAGAATATCTATAATTTACCAGCAGATTCCATGATTGGATTTGAACTTACATGAATTTATATTATGTTTGTAAAAATTGTATGACATTATTCGGAATTGCTTTATTTATACAGATATAAGTATTTTAGTAAATAATTAACAAATGCAAATATGTTTTATTTAATGCTGAAAAACACAAAGCATGTGACTAAAACCAACATTAAAGGGGAAATCCGGTTGATTTCCCTAACCCTTTAAATGCTGAATATTCAAAATGCTTATCCCATCAGATCTTTAGCTACAGAGTCCATTCAGCATAAAAACTTCACTTGGCTGGCAGTTTGATTAGACAGTGTTCCTATATAACTGGAGAAACTGGTAGTTATATTATTTGAACATTTGAATGTATTTATAGGTTTATTGCACAACCTTTTTATGCCCCCACACACAACGGGGCATATTGTTTTTGCTCTGTCTGTCTGTTGGTTGGTCGGTTGTTTGGTTTGTCTGTTTGTCCTCAACTTTAACGTTGAAAATTGTGTCGCCATTGCACATACATACACTTGCATGCATGTGCAACTTATGGAAACGAACATATTTAGGGGTGACTTGTTAAGGTCAAGGTCATACATCGAAGTCAAAGGTCATATAGGGGCATATGTTTTAACAAACACATCTTGTTTAGTATCTAACACATTGGATGATAAGGAACAAGCACATTACCTTTTTATACCCCTCCCCTGGATCACTGGGCCATATTGCTCGCTCTGTCTGTTGGTTGGTTGGTTTGTCCCCAACTTTAACGTTGGCGATACTTTTGTTGCCATTCAACATATATACTTCAAACTTGGCATGCATGAGCAACTTATGGGGGCGAACATTTTCAGGGGTGACTTATTAAGGTCAATGTCATACGTTAATGTCAAAGGTAAAATTACAGGTCAAATTTGATTTGCAATAATTTTGTCGCCACTCAACATATATACTTCAAACTTAGCATGCAAGGTCAATCTCATACATCAAGGTCAAGGGTCATATCGGGGTCATAGTGTTTCACTAACGCATCTTGTTATTGTTAAATCCACCTGTTTTCTCTTGCAAATGACGAAATATGCCAAATCCTAGTTTTACCTCTTTCGCTGCCAATGTCGCATCTGTGATTACCTATGCAAACAGTTTGGATTCAGATGAGACGCCGAGTAACTCGTCGTCTCATTGGAACTTTGTTACCGTGACTATTTTGAAACAAAACAGAAAAAAAACTGTAGCAGACGACAAAGTTTTCAGACGACAAAATTTGGCAGTGAAAGCGTTAATCCTTACTACTAGAAAACAAAACTGTATATATAGCGTCATGACTCCTTTACGTAGACTTTAATCCTTAAAATAAAACTGGCTCCTCTCCTGAATATCTATTAAACAAAAAGTATATCAACTTTTATCTTCCCTGGTCATGATGGGATATATCCAAAGCATTACTGTAAAAACAGAGTGAAAAACGCGTACAAAAGTCAAATGATGTTATATATTAATAGATGACTGTAAGGTACATGTATATGGACTATTTTTTGTAAATTGTCGCCGCTCTAATCTTATGTAAAGCTGATGTTTTCTACATATACAGTAGAACCCCTCTAATGCGACCACTTAATGAATAAATGTACCTGTCTTTATAAGCAGGTGGTTGCTTCATGCAGGACAAAAGTAATGCAGAAAGCTCCTCTAGGAGATTTCTGCAATACTTTTGTCCTGCATTAGGCTACCACCTGCATCTAGCACCCAGAATTATACCTCTTTTAGGTGGTAACATTAGCGGGATTTTACTGTATTTCTACAATCTACAGATGAAGTAATAAATAAACACTTGATTTCCAAACAAAATACAGTAGGGTTCCCAATGAAAAGGGTTATGTTGCTATTGTTTCTGATAACCCGTAGGAAACTTATAAAAATGAAAGGATATCTCTGCGGACTGCGCAAAGATGTACATGTGTATTTGTTCACTCTGACAGTGGCGAAAGTGCCGCATGTCAGATTGTTATATAACCATCATTTTGTTTGTTAATATGATTCTAATTTAACTTCTTTGAATCATTGTTACCTTGTTTCAGAGATAATTTTGAAACCGTGGCTTGTGTACAGTAGAACCTGCCTTAACCCTTTCCTCCATAAATACGCCTTTCTATGCCTCTGTAATAACCACTTCTTGCAACCATTGTGATAAATAGAGCATTTTCTCCTATAGGAGCAAATGCTCTATTTATCACAATGGTTTCAAACTACAAAATCCTAAAATTTTACTTTTCTCTAGTAAATGCTCCTTTTTGGTTGATTCATTCAAAGAGGTTGGGTCTAAAATTGCCTATGGAGGAAAGGGTTAAGCAGCCATCAAAAAGGTCAAATCACGAGTTTGTATGGCGGGTGGGAGGAGCGTTCTGCATTACTTTTGCACTGCATTAACCCATTACCTCATAGGTTATTTTTAGATACAACCTCTTTGAATGAATCTAACGAAAAGGAGCATTAACTAGAGAAAAGGATCTTTAGAATTTTGTAGTTTGAAACCATTGTGATAAATAGAGCATTTGCTCCTATAGGAGCAAATGCTCTATTTATCACAATGGTTTCACAAAGTGACTTTTACAGAGTCGTCAAACGTCGTCAATATGAGGGAATGGGTTAAGTAATCACCTGCTTTTTAAACTCATATGTTCAATAAATGAATGGCCACTAAGGACAAGTTTTACTGTTTTTGCATTGATTTAGATGGATTCATGGTGCAGAGACAAATGTCATTATGCTATATTATTAGTACTAAATAGTTTATATCAATTTTCATCCTTTCTTGTCTTTCATTATTAACCCTTTCTCCGTTGAAATAATGGGCTAGCGCATTTTATAATGATACAGTAAACCCTCTCTATAACGACCACTAAATTGTGTTAATTAGTTGGTATTTAGAGCAGGTGGCTGCTTAAAGCAATGTGAAAGTTAAACAGAACGCTCCCATAGGAGCGTTCTGTTTTACTTTCACCTTGGTTTAAGCAGCCACCTGCCTTTAACACAAAATAAGTGATGTAATTTAGTGGTCGTTATAGAGAGGTTTTACTGTGTATGTATATGGATATTTGTAACACACTGTACAGTCAGATTTAGCTTCATAAACAAACAGTGCAGACCCTGATGGCTTCTACAGAGGCTGTCTGATCTGGGTCTATTCAATTTGCATGAAGGAAAGGACTACTGCGTGACCTGATTAATAGGATGACAGTGACTGTTAACTACAGCAGAACATGTCTTAAGCCTTTCCCTGTCCTATGTTAACTCCAAAGTTCAATACCTACTGAATATTCATGGACAAAATTGTTAAATGAATTATTGAAGGTGGAAAATTGTAGCCATTTTAGAAAAGTAAAGAAACAGATCTATCAAATTCCATAAGCAAACGGAGTAGACCTTGATCAGGCAGGAGCAGTTTGATCTTGGTCTACTCTATTTGCAAATGCGTGAAACACGTTTACATGAGGGAATTTGTTAAGCGGTCGTTCATTTATTGAACACGAGTCTTTAAAAGCAGGTAGTTGTTTAATACATGTCAAAAGTAATGCTGAAAGCTCGTATAGGGGCTTTCTATATTCGGGTTGATCCTCATTACGCTGCCGCTTGCCTTACAGACCAATAATTATACCTCTATTTGGTGGCTGCTTAACCCTTCGCTTGCTTTACACGTCAATATACCTACCTGTAAATAGTGAAGACCAAGATGAGACAGCTCCTGCAGTAGCTGTCTCATCAGGGTCTGCACTATTTACAAGTTTATTGTGCAATCAGTGGTGCACTCCACAGCAGTGATTGCACAGCAAAATACTTGTACACAGTGAAGATATATGTAATAATACAACAGGGCATGGGTAAAGAAGGAGAAATGTATTTTAAAATCCAGCAAGAGAAGGGTTAAGATATATTCTGCTGTATTGTACTTGATAGGCAAAGTGTTCAAATTGTCGTAGGGTCTGTATTTTTATAAACGTGTTGAACTCAAATTTGAATATTGACTATATATTTATTGCATGAACATAAAAATACAATGTATGTTCTATATATCCGATGTATAGATGCTTTACACAGGGCATCTACAACACCAGGTAACTTGCCCCTAAATAGTGGGACCATTGGCAACGACTAAAACTTAAGAAGCAGCTCTGTATACAGTAGAACCCCTCTAATGCGACCACTTAATAAACATACCTGTCATTATAAGCAGGTGGTTGCTTAATGCAGGACAAAAGTAATGCAGAAAGCTCCTCTAGGAGCTCTCTGCAATAATTTTGTCCTGCATTAGGCTACTACCTGCATCTAGCACCCAGAATTATACCTCTTTTAGGTGGTCGCATTAGCGGGATTTTACTGTAGTTCCATAAACAAACAGAACAGACCCCGATCAGACAGCTCCTACAGGCTATCGCAGCTCCTACAGGCTGTCTGGTCTGGGTCTGCTCTGATTATTAAGGCGTACAAAGGTGTATATGATATATAGGGTTTGATGAACGTCTCTGTGAATATTTTCGATATACGACTATATACGAGTTTAATCTCAAGTGTCAAGTAGCATGGATCCTGATGAAATGCTGAACTACTTGGCAGTTCATCTGGATCGAGGCAGCTTGCAAATGGCAATCAGATCGCAATTCCCCCACTGAAAGGGGTGTGCGTTAACCCTTTACTCTATAAATAATACACCATTGCAAACATTATATACCCTGATCAGACGGCTCCTATAGGAGCCATCTGATCAGGGTCTGCTCTGTTTGCTAACGAAATTTTAAAAATCTGTTTCTGTGCTTTCTAGGGTGCTGCAGTGTTCCGCCTTCCATATTTCATTATAGTTATGTTGTCCATGAATATGTTGCAGGCATTGAAATTTGCAATAAACATAGAACGGGGGGTAGGGAGGACAAGGAGCGTGGTCTGCACTGCCTATACTCCCTTCAAAACTAGCACTCACACATACGGAAACTGGGAATACCTAGATACACCGGGCTGTAACGTGACAACTGATCAGGGTCTTCATTGGTCGCAGTATCTAGGGACAGACGGACAGACGTTGTTGGTAATACTTATAGGGAGGGAAATGGTATAAATCTAAAGTTGGCGCAGTGCTGTCTGAACTGGATCTACACTGTATTCATTTGTCCGATTGTTCCATTTTTGACGCAGGTCGTTAATTTTTCGTTAATTTCTTGATCATTTCAGTGACAGCATTTGCGTCTGCTAGACACATTTTCCTCTGCTGGACACATTGTCGTCTGCTAGACACATTTTCCTCACACATTTTCCTCTGCTGACATTTTCCTCTGTTGGACACATTGTCGTCTGCTGGACACATTGTCGTCTGCTGGACACATTGTCGTCTGCTAGACACATTTTCCTCTGCTGGACACATTGTCATCTGCTGGACACATTGTCGTCTGCTAGACACATTCTCCTCTTCTTCAAGTTTGATACACAGAGTATCTAACAGCTTGGATCTGGATGAGACGCCGTATTCCCCGGCGTCCTATCTGGATCCAAACTGCTTGTATATTATACCATAGACCCGTCTTCATGGTACCGGGTTAAAATGTGTTCTTGATAAATGTTTATTGAATACTGTTTAAGAGCTACAGGTAAAAGGTTCGTACCTAAATATCTCCACCAAACCCTATACTGTGACCACTCTTTAGAATCGTCTCTTCGAGGCGTTTCTAAAGAGTGGTCACAGTGTAGGGTTTGGTTTAGAAATAAGGGAGTTACTCTTGAAAAATGCCTCATCTAATCTGGATCCCTGTCTACTAAATCACTTGCATTGTTTACGAAGTACCGTGTATTATATACAGCTGACGAAATCGCTTTCTTCCAAGTATTTAGTGTTCAAAACAGCAACTGTCAATGACTGAGTATTCCCATACTGTACTAGTTTCACCAGTTTTGACCAGCAATCTTTAACTATGTCGTATTTATACAGATCCCGTGATTCAACTTGTCTGCTCCTCCGACCGCTTGGGCCTATACCCAGATGCCTCACACCTCCGCACACATAAATAATCCCATCGTGAAAAGTCGCCGCGACAATTTTTCTTTCTTCCGGAAAGTCCGTACCATGTGACCATCTGTTTCGGTCTGGATTGTATATAGACACTACTAAAATATTTTCATGCAAGGTTATTCCTCCAACAAGATAAACATTACCTCTGAAATAGAATGAGGACAGCCGAGCTCGTGGTTTGGGCATTTGTGTAGTTACAAGAGTCCAGGAGTCGGCTACGATATCATATCGAAATACTGTGTCCAGAAAATCGTCATCTTCGTCCTGACCGCCGAAAACAAAAATGGCGTCCTTCACTGTACAAGATGAATGGCCGTACAATTTAATAGGTAGAGGGGAAACTGGGATCCAGCGATCAAGTTCAATGCTGTAAAGTTCTACGGAGTCAGTTGGTTCCCCTCTTGGAAATGTGGGCTTACCTCCGATAGCATATACAGAATCATTATAAACTGAAGCCGAAAACGAGCACCGTGCTGTATCCATACACGCTTTCTTTTCCCATTTAATTTGTTTCATATCAAACATGTACGCGTCTTTTAAAGCGGATCCATAGTCACTAAAATGGTGATTGTCATAGAATATACCACCAATAAAAATAATATTGTTTGCTACTGTCGTCACTATTTGATAGTAATCAACTTTAAACTTGAAATCAAAGGTCGGATGAGACTTCAGAGCAGTGAAGTTTTTGAAGGTCGCTGGATCAAAAGCAGTGAAGGACCTTTCATCACTGCCGTTCGCTCCTCCTGAGAAAACCAGCATCGTTCTGTTGAACATACCGTGTCTTGGTGTTGCATTTAGCTCTATGTTTGAAATATCACTTTCCATCTCGTTCATATCGGATGACCTTTGTTCTCTCCGCAAATCATTTATTTCAAGCAAAAATTTACAGCTGGTATCAGTATATACCAGTGGATTGCTCATAATATGCTCCGTGATAAATTTCTCATCAAGCAGCGGTAGGCGTAAACATTTAAACAATCTTGCAAAATGGTTATTCCTGTTTTCCACCTGACTCCACTTAAGGATGACGTCATAAACTGTCTCTTCTCTGTCAACCCCCAAATCATCGCTTGAAATAATGTCTTCCATCTGGTCAATATTCAGAACGCTTAATTTGTCATCTTCTTGAACAACTTCTGAGAAATGTTCCAAAACATAGGCTCTTGCGTCTTGTTTGAGTCTATTGCAAGCAAAATGCGAAGCAAACATATATATATCGACACAGTTATTAATGCAGATTTCTTCGGCCATATATTCAGCGCATCTTACGATAAGATTATCGAGCTCCAGCATGTTTGCTGAGATTATTACGTCCTGGACGTTCTCATTGGTTACAGCAATTTTTCCTGTGTAAATGTAGCCAATGATGGCCGTCAATACATCTGCTGCAATGTCATGTATGTAAATTCTTTTCTCATCTCGCTCTCTTACAGGGTTCGTAAACATGGCACTGAAAATGATAAATTACATCAGAATAACAGAAATTAAAAAGTAATGGGTGGGTGAAGGATTTGGATCCAAATTGCTTAATACTCTAGCCGTGTTGATGAAAAAACATGCAATAGAAATCAACTTTGAAAACTGAAGTCGATGACATTTTCTGTTAAACATAAGGCTCAGCAGACTTAAATTCAAGTCGCATGGCCTTAATGAAGGTACGCAGTACATAGACCTAGCTAGCTCTAGGCGTGATTTCCTATTGCACTCGGTACATTCCTGATGAAAATAGTACATGTATTAATTTACATTAGCATTGCACCTTTTCTTATAAGGGAATGAAATGCAGTAATACAGATAACGTTTGCACTTGTTTATAAATATATGCTTGAAATGAATCTATACAGCTTTAATACATTCCCTCATAGGCTATATTTAGACCCATTCTCTATGACATGTGGCCTCAAAATGCGTCAATATGAAGGAAAGGGTTAACACTTTCCCGGTTGAATATTCATGAAAAAGTATTCACAAATGGATATGTTTTGGTATTGGTCGAAAGTAGGAACTGTAAAAGCAAGTTTATTATAATTTCTTAAGCAAACAGAACAGACCCTAATTAGACGGCTCCTACAAAAACAGTCTGATCTGGATATACTATGTTTGCAAAGACGTGAAAATATTAATGGTTTGGGTCAACTGTTTGTTCGTTAATGGGTTACTTTGTTTTTTGAAAAATATACATGTATGTGGTAAAATATACACCAAAATGCTGTTCTTGACATAGAGTACATGAAATATTTATATCCCCCCCCCCCACATCCCCCCCCCCCCCCAAAAAAAAGATGTACTTTTAGTCAAATCTGAGGCAAATGATTATTTTTACAGGCAATTGAACAAGTTTTAATGAACCGTTTAGTCTACGAGCAACAACCATTGCTGCCAACGATAGTTGGTTCGCCAACAACTTGATGAACACTTTATTCTATTTTCGAAATGCCATAAAATGCACAAATAACGTTTGCCGTCTACCGATTTTCACGAATGAAACAAGGTAAGGTTTACCGAAAATATGGACTGGACGCAGCGAGTACATTTCTGTGACAGTGAATCTCTTCATGTTCCGCCTCCAAAATGACGTCAGTCAGTATTCTGTCATGGTACATTGCATATAATCCATCCACAAGCGACCTCTTGTGGCAATCCACTGAACTAGCCATTGGCGTCCTGTCAATAAATCAGAACAAAATTAATCAGGAGTGTGATGAGCTGCACAATCAAATCTGGGTATATGCTTATAAAACTTTTAGTTGAGTCTGAGTTCGTTCTCAAGTTTTTGATTGGTCAGATTTGAGCCTCTGGCTCAACTAAAAAGCTTTATAAGCATGGACCCTGGTACTTTCTTGGGTTTGGAAACAGTATAAACAGACACTGTGTTAACCCTTTACTCCATAAACACACTGTTTCACGTCTTTGCAAATGGAGTAGACATGAGATATGCTCAGTCAGAGCTACAGATAGGCTAATCGTCATTTCTCCACCAAACTCTATACTGTGACCACTCTTTAGAATCGTCATTTCTCCACCAAACCCTATACTGTGACCACTCTTTAGAATCGTCATTTCTCCACCAAACCCTATACTGTGACCACTCTTTAGAATCGTCTCTTCGATACGATTATAAAGAATGGTCACAGTATAGGGTTTGGTGGTGAAATAAAGGAGTTATTCTTGAAAATGTTTTAATGTGTGCATCTTATCTGGAGCTCTGTGCTCTGTTTGCTTCTTGAATAGTATACATATGATTCTACAGTTTGTTTTTTCGCTAATGATTCCTGTGTTCATGTGCCATGGTAGAAACTATTCTAATTAATATTCATTATGCTCTTAAATGAAGGGGGTAAAAGGTTAAGAGATTCCACGAAAAACTTTACTTTCAAGACTTCCCTAACCGCGTTGATCTACTTCACAGTTACAATGTCTGGTTAGAAATTATCTCTTTCTAAATTTTATTCTTCCCGTCATAAGTCTGAATGGGTTGGGGAACCTTGCATTACGATCTTAAAATATATTGTTCAAATATGCTTATTCATACTTTATAACATGGAATAAAGTACAAATACATGTACAGTTGACCTTCAATACCTCGAAGAAATCTGCTCTGTTTGCGAAAGACATACATGTACTAGAGATCTGACTCTATCGTTTCTGTCTGATCCAAAATGTACTATATCCATTCGCCATTATAAATGTACTATATCCATACGCCATTATAAATGTACTATATCCATACGCCATTATAAATGTACTATATCCCTACGCCATTATAAAACTATAATGTAATTAATATTAACATTCAGATTACTACATACATATTTGAAATATATTTTGATGCGACGATGAAATGTATTGTTGAAGTCCTTGAATAAAAGTATGTTCTGTTCTGTTAAAATTTAATTATGTCATTATTTCATACATGAATATACCGGGTATTCATGAGGACAATGATTAAACTTTCTTTTCCGTGAACAATGTGTCACTGTATACAGAAGAACCTGTCTTAAGCGGCCATCCAAAATATGTACTCTTATGGGTCTGTAAGGCACGTCGTATCTGCAGGTCAAAAGTAATACAGAAAGCTTTCTGCGTTAGTTTTGCCCTGCATTAGGATACCACCTGTTTTAAGACTCATAAAATTATGTTCAGTAAATAAATGACCGCTTAGAACTGGGTCCCTGCTTATAAAACTTTTAGTTGAGTCTGAGAACGTTCTCAAGCATTTGATTGGTCAGATTTGAGCCTTTGGCTCAAATCTGACCAATCAAAAGCTTGAGAACTCAAATCTGACCAATCAAAAGCCTGAGAACGAAAATCAGACTCAACTAAAAGCTTTATAAGCATGGACCCAGGTTCTACTGTATAAACATAATAAATATCCGTAATATGTTTTCCAGTACACTCTTGCATTAACCCTTTCGGCGCCAAATTTGTAATTGTCGTCTGCAACACAATTGTGTTAAATAATTCGGTAAAATGAGGAAATGAGATAAATAAATGCAAATTTCAAAGACATAAAGCACAGATATAGACATAGAGTTTGAGACAAAAAGTGAAGTCCCTGATCAGACGCTGCCTTGAAAAGGCGGGGTCTGATCTGGAACTGCACTATTCGTCGTGGTGCATATTTGCGACATTGGCGGTGAAAGGGTTAATCCACTCTGGAGAGGACTTATATTGGCTTTGCCTGTTGTCCAATCCTTTTCTTCATTGAAAAAAATATTGTTGAAATCGAAAGGGTCAATCTTTGAAAATAGCAAACAAAGTTGAGAAAGTTAGTGGGCAATTTAGTTTGTTCGTCAACTTGTCAACTTGTCGGATGGTAGGTACATTAAACTCAACAGTGAACAATAAAAAGTGACTGACTTTTGGTTTTAAAACAGGTTACAGGGAGAATGTCCTAATGTAAGCAGCCATCTGCTTGTGCCGATTTCGATATTTATTCAGTATGTGGTTGTTACAGGCAGGATGTGGTTGTTACAGGCAGGATGTGGTTGTTACAGGCAGGCCCTACTATACGAGTACCTACAATATAGCATGTCTTAACCCTTTCCCTGTTCTTTGTTTATTTCAAATTTCAATACCTACTGAATATTCATTGAAACCATAGCTATAATGAAGTATAGAAGGTGGAACATTGCACCGATTTTAGAAAGTAAAGAAACAGATATTTCAAATTCCATTAGCAAACAGAGCAGATCCTGATCAGACGGCTCCTCTAGGAGCCGTCTGATCTGGGTCTACTCTGTTTGCAAATGCGTGAAAACACGTTTAAATGAGGGAAAGGGTTAAGCGGTCATTCATTTATTGAACATAGGAGCCTTTAAAAGCAAGTGGTTGTTTAATGCAGGGTAAACTGAAATCAGAAAGCTCCTATAGGACATTTCTGCGTAACTTCTGACCTGCATTAAGCTACCACCTGCCTTACATATCCATAATTAGATCTCTATTTGATGGCAGCTCAAGACATGTTCTACTGTACATCGTTTGCAGAGTCCTGATGCTGCAATTAATATACATGTATCTGATGTATATACATGTACACAGTCGTACAGGGTGTATGTTTACATACTGAGTGTTGCAAACTCTGGAAGCATTAAACGGTTACCATGGTTACGTATTGTAACTAACAAGCAAACTAGCATCTGACAACAATCATACATATTATTGACATACTTTTGTACCTAACAACTTATACTTCTTGGCAAACTGTCAAGTTATTTTGCTTCAAGTTACATCTTGTTTAGAACGTTTCTAATCTGATTTTCTTGCAAACATCTATCACATACAGTAAAATCTCGAGTATTCGAACACTAAAATTCTTACCATCATCGATCTTTAAGACAGGTAGCAGCTTAATGCATTGTGAAAGTCATGAATTTAACAATGTATTAAGCAGCCACCTGCCTAAAAGTGTCTAAATTCTTCAATACAAAAAATTCAAATAATCGAGATGTTACCATAATTACAATCATTTTACGACATGCTTCACTTTGAACGTGAAATGCTCTATATGTGTTTACTGGCAGGTCCTTTTGGTAGGAAAGAAACCCCCTTCCAGACGCTAGCCTTTCAAATGTCAAACAATGCAGACTTTAATCAAAGTACTGATATGGGCCTACACGGTTTGTATTAACATGTAGTCCTTTGAGCATTGATGTAAGAAGTAACAACATCACACATGTCAATTACATGTACATTACTTTTAAAAGCGGTTAACGTACGAACACAGGCTAATCTGACCATGACAGAAACTGTAGAATCAGACATTGGCTATGTTATGTCATATACAGTAAAACCTCTCTATAACGGCCACTAAATGTGTCAATTAGTTGGTATTTAGGACAGGAGACTGTTTAAAGCGTTCTGTTTTACTTTTACCTTGCTTTAAGCAGCCACCTGCCCCTAACACAAAATAATTGATGCAATTTAATGGCCGTTATAGAGAGGTTTTACCGTACACGCAAAGCAGACCCTGAACAGACGTCCCCTTTGTTTGACCTGGTCTGGGTCTGCTCTCTTTGCAAAGGCGTTAAAAAGCTGTGTTTTTAGTAAAGGGTTGATGTTCGCCATTAAATACTTAACATTTTGATTATTAGCGATCATCACGGACAAATGCATTTTTCATTCAGAAG
Organism: Azorinus chamasolen; assembly: GCA_963576725.1. Lineage (NCBI taxonomy): Eukaryota > Metazoa > Mollusca > Bivalvia > Cardiida > Solecurtidae > Azorinus > Azorinus chamasolen. Next base: position 69,987,707 of record OY755247.1, read on the forward strand.
GGCGTTTCAATGCTACTTTATGCACATGCATCGTAAAATTGAATTCATGAAAAAAGACAAATTTCTTATCAGATGGCACCTAAACAATATCGCTGATCTCTTTATTCGGTTTGTCTATTCTACGATAATTGAGTGAGTGAAGCGAATGTGGACCGATGGGCATAACCCTGTAATTCATGAAAGAAATATAAACATAATGAACATTAATTCGAGTAATTGTTATAATAGCATATGGACATAGGAATCATTTCTTTCCTATATCATGAGCAAACATGCTCAGATCCTGATCAGACGGTTCCTACAGGAGCCTCTGATCTGGATCTACTCTATTTGCAAAGGCATAGATTAGGTGTATCTATGGAGTAAAGGGTTAATCACGATGTTTTCTATGTCTACACCATCGTAACTAACAAAAGCTTCATTATTCACATATCTCTTTGCTTTTATCCCTTTCTCTCATATAAACGTGTTTTCACGCATCTGCAAACAAAGTAGACCCAGATCAGACGGCTCCTATAGGAGCCGTCTGATCAGGGTCTACTCTGTTTGCTAATGGAATTTGAAAAATATGTTTCTTTACTTTCTAAAATGGCTGCAATGTTCCACCTTCTATATTTCGTTATAACTATTTGGTCCATGAATATTCAGTAGGTATTGAAATTTGGAATAGAATAGAACAGGGAAAGGGTTATATCAAAGCATTGCGTCAGGCGGAACAGCCATGTCCGATCGTAAGAAAACATCAGTTGTACTTGTTGCGCGACTTGTTAACAGTGTGAAGCTTTGTATGTGCACTGCGAACTTCGTACAACAAGAATGTAGCACTCTTGAAAAGCGTCCACTCTCCTTACACTAGATGATACGTAGCACTCTTGAAAAGTGTCCACTGTCCTTACACTAGATGATACGTAGCACTCTTGAAAAGCGTCCACTCTCCTTACAATACGAATGTAGCACTCTTGAAAAGCGTCCACTCTCCTTACAATACGAATGTAGCACTCTTGAAAAGCGTGCACTCTCTTTAAAACAAAAATGTAGCACTCTTGAAAAGTGTCCACTCTCCATATATATAATACCATAAGCAAACAGATTAAACACAGATCAGACGGCTCCTACAGGAGTCGCCTGATCTGTCTAATCTTTTTGCAAAGGAGTACAACGCGTTTTTACGGAGTAAAGGGTTAATTGTAGAAGTTGCGTCTTATCAGAGCCAAAGTACTCATATATGTTTTTGCAACCCTTCTGAATTAACCCTTACTCCATGAATATTCATGGCAGAAATACATCATGAATATCAATTAGATTGTTTTTAAAGTGACACATGAACACCGGAAAGTTTGACCATAGCATAAGCTGTTGAACCAAGTCTATATAGTTTAATTTTCCATAAGCAAACAGGGCAGACCCTGATCAGACGGCTTCTACATGGACCATCTGATCTTGGTCTACTCTGTTTACAAAGGCGTTAAACGCTTTTTATATAACCGATCATACTGCTCGACATTATGCTTGTTTCAGAGCGATTTTACTGTAGATCTGTATGTTTTGATTTACCTGATATCACCTACACATTCTAAGAACACATCTCCTACCTTTTTCACTGTTTATCCTCTACAAACAAGCAATATATCCATCAGTTCACACTACACCAATGTTACCTACATCTACAGTATGTAGATATGACTTACACGCAGCATCAGCATCGCAATACACAGGTAACTGTAGGTACGAGGGTCGGTACAAAAATCGTTTCAAGCTAGAGTCATTCCGAGAGATAAGTACGAAGCAATTGTATATGCTCTCTCACACACTAACTATTTAACATGTTCCCTCATATAAACGCCTTTCCACGCATTTGCAAGTAGAGTAGACCCAAATCAGACGGAACATATAAGAGCCGTCTAATCAGAGTCTGATCAGGATCTGCTCTGTTTGCTGTATAGTGGAATTTGATAGATATGTTTCTTTACTTTCTAAAATGGCTGCAGTGTTACAGCTTCTATTTTTCATTATACATATATGTCTATGAATATTCAGTAGGTATTGAAATTTGGAATAAACATAGAACAGTGAAAGGGTTAAACATAAACAGTTCGGATCCAGACGTGATGCTGAGTAACACTGCAGATAATCAGAGACATGTTTAGTGTGTCTTTATAAAGAAAAGGAACGGTGGTTATGCAGAATTAAATTCAAAGCTGTTGTAAATTTTGCATACAAACCATGTAGAAGTTTCCGTTTCTTTTAAGGTTTTGAGAACTATTAGCCGACATCTTGGATCCTGATAAGAGGACAAGTCATGTTACTCAGCGTCTCAGTTGGATCTAGGCTGTATGTAAATGTAAGTCGACTCGCACATAGCTGGGTATAGTTTGTAATGATCGGTAACAATGACTTTGTTGTAACCCCTCGGTATGTATACCTATAGCAGAACCTGTCGTAAGCGGCTATTCATTTATTGAACATAAGAGTCTTAAAAAGCAAGCGGCTGCTTAATGCAGGTCAAAAGTAATGCAAAAGGCTCCCATAGGAGCCTTTTGCATTACTTTTGACCTGCATTAAGCTACCATCGACACTACAGAACCGCAATTGGACCTGTTTTTGAGAGCCGTTTAAGATATGTTCTACTGTACGTTATGTTAACATTGCATGTACACTAACAAGTCGGTTTAGTGATGTAGTATGGGATTTTGCTAAGGATTATGTCTGATAATTGCTCTGAATGATTTCTAAATTTTGTTCGTTAGATTTTTAAGATATTATGTTTATTTACCTGTCAGTTTGAAATGTTTGTCTTTATGTATGTTTGTCTGTTTATCAAACGATCTATTAGTCCACACATCTATTTGTTTGATTGTCGATCTGTCATTTCTTCAGTCCATTAGTCCACCGCATCTTCCATCCCAAACAGTTATTTCACCGATCGGACATTCTCTGTTACTTATTTCATTCCATATTCGTTCTCCTCCCTCTCTTTCCTTCAATCCATACATCCACATTGGGGATCTTCTTCCACTTGTAATTAGCTGGATGTCGCGGTATAGCAGAAATACTGTTAAAACTGCGTAATACCGCAATACAAACACATCTATCCATCATATATTAATTCATTCATTTATTTATCCACCCATCCCATAACATAACATCCATCCATCCATCCATCAACATCCATCCATTCATCCATCCATCCATCCTATTCATCAATCAATCCACCCATACACCCATCCATCCATCCATACATCCATCCCACCACCTCTCCATCTATTATTTCTTTTTGCGGGTGAAATTTCGCTTTTCATTAAATGAAAGTAGTTTAACCCTGTCGCTGCCAATGCCGGATCTGTGATTACCTATGCAAACAGTTTGGATCCAGATGAGACGCCGAGTAACTCGGCGTCTTATCAGGATCCAAACTGCTTGTTACTGTTACTATGTTTTTGAAACAAAAATGAAGAAAATCAAATATTAATAATTTGTAGCAGACGACAAAGTTAGCAGACGGCAGACTTTGGCAGCGAAAGGGTTAAAGTAGCCCGTGGCGATTGTGTCCCCATAAAACACCCACCCGTATACTTATGTGCTAATCAAAAGCTCAATTGGGTGTTGCTATGCCAGAAGGGGCATTTGCTTAAACATGACATTTGCTTCTTATTTTCAATCTTATTCTGCTAAACCTATCTTCAATGACATTTGCAAACACAATGGGTGTAGGCTAGACAATATTGCTGATTTGTTGAAAGTCTTTTGTAACTACGTTGTAGGATGCGAATCGCGTTGAAAATATATTCGTTAAGTATAGTTAAAACTATTACTTTTATTACCGTATTGACCAGAAGTTCTTACAACATTAGTTGAGATCTTTCTCGCTCGAAAACAGACACATGATACAACATGCAATACAAAACTTACATATGTTTCATGTCTAGTAAATATATAGAGATAAATAAAAACAGACTGATTGAGAGAAAGAGAGACAACTGATAGAGTGAAAGAGAAGCAGACTTATAGAGAGAAAGAGACAGTCGGACTGAGAGAAAGAGACAAAGATTGAGAGACTGGAAGATACATATGGGGAGACGGAGAGAGACAGAGACAGACATATTCATAAATAAAGAGGGGGAGAGAGAGAGAAGATAGAGAGGGAAGTAAGTCGCGGTAATCATTACCTTAGCAACCTAAATGAAAATAGAATATGCAGAAAGAGGGAGGAGATAGAGAGAGAGAGAAGATAGAGAGGGAAGTAATTCGTGGTAATCATTACCTTAGCAACCTAAATGAAAATACAATATACAATTGAACTTTGATATCTCGAACTTCAAGGGACCATACAAATATTACTTCAAGATAACAGATGTTCGAGTTATCCGATTTCTGACCTGGGCAATTTCTTAAGTTCACAGCTTAATGCAGGTCTAAAGTAATGCTGAAAGGTCCGGTAGGAGCTTTCAGCATTCCTTTAGACTTGCATTAAGCTGTCACGTGTGTTTCTAGATTTGCGTAATAATACATTTTAGAGCAATTTTGTATTGTAAGTTTTAAAAGGACCGAACTTTTAGTTCGAGTTATCCCAAAGTTCAGTTATCCGAGTTCGAGATATCGAAGTTCAACTGTACCTGATGTCTCATTGGGGTCCACAATTTTAGCACTTGTTTTGGACGATACCCATAAAATAAAGTAGAACATTTGCTATCGTTAGTTTATTTTTTCGGCCTTTCTTCCAAAAACCATTGCTAAAATAACAAGCAGATTAGATCCTGATGAGACGGTGAGTTACTGCAAATAATTACAAACTGGATAATGTAGAAAAATCTAATGTCGATAATATTGTAGTAAACCCTCGAACTACACGGATACGTGTTCAGTAAACCCCATCTACACCAGAATTGTAGCAGAGAATAATCTAGATACTTTCAGGCAGGTGGCTGCTTAATACAGGGTGAAGTCATGCAGAAAGCTCCTAGAGGAGCGTTCTGCATGACTTTCACTCCGCATTAAGCTGCTACCTGTCTCCCACACCGATATTGATACTAAATTTAAATCCGGTTTAGAGGGATTTTAGTCTACATTAAAGATACCCTACAATGTTCTTTAACCTAAACCAAGTTGAACTCCTCAAATACTAAGCGCGTTTTAACAAGCATTCCAGCAAACAACTTGGATCCAGATGAAACATTGAATAATTCGGCATCTCATCAGGATCCAAACTACTTGATACCCGGCCGATAGTTTGCTAGGATCAGACATCTAAAAGATCAGCAAATTAGAAATTAAGCAAACATTATTTTTCAGCGTGAGAAGTCAGATAGAATCTGATAGAAAGGCATGCCCATGCCTTAGCAAACAGAGGTGACCCAGGTTAGACGGCTCCTGTATAGGAGCCGTCTGATCAGGGTCTTCTCTGTTTGCTTTTTGAATTACATGTATATAGAGTTGGTTCTATATTTTTTCAAGGTCAAAACATCGTTTCTTCATATATAATTATAAACTTTCAGTTATTAATGATGTCATTATTTTCCATATCAATATTCATGACATAATGGGTTAAAGCAGGTTATACTGTAGGTCAAGACCCTTTGTCAATGCTTTCAACATTATACCTGAGTGCCATATTAAATATCGATATGACGAGATCAGTTAAGAAGACCAGATTTCGAAGTTATTGTGCATCTTATATGGTTGCATGTCTGGAGCAAATAAAACATACACCGTTAGGGAATTAGATATTAATCTAACAAACTGACACCGTAGTAAATAGGACGAAGTTTTCCAAACTGTTCTATAGTCATATTAATTGTATTACCCAAGAGGAGCAAATGCTCAATCTATCAAAATGGTTCAAAACTACAAAAATTCTAAAACAAATCCTTTTCTCTACAAAGTGTTCCTTTTTTGGTAGATTTATTCAAAGAGGTTTGATCTAAAAAAAAAATAGCCTATGAGGGAATGGGTTAAGCTTTTGAGAAACTAGTTAAGATTTTGAGAAATGGGTTAAGCTTTTGAGAAACTAGTTAAGCTTTTGAGAAACTGATTAAGATTTTAAGAAACTAGTTAAGCTTTTGAGAAACTAGTTAAGATTTTGAGAAATCGGTTAAGCTTTTGAGAAACTAGTTAAGCTTTTGAGAAACTGGTTAAGATTTTAAGAAACTAGTTAAACTTTTGAGAAACTGGTTAAGATTTTAAGAAACTAGTTAAGCTTTTGAGAAACTGGTTAAGATTTTAAGAAACTAGTTAAGCTTTTAAGAAACTGGTTAAGATTTTAAGAAACTAGTTAAGCTTTTGAGAAACTGGTTAAGATTTTAAGAAACTAGTTAAGCTTTTAAGAAACTGGTTAAGATTTTTAGAAGCTAATGGTGGAATGTCAAACAGCTTGAATTCTGACGAGACGCCGAGTTACTCGACGTCTCCTCTGGATCTAAGCAAGAGCTTTTATAAAAAATAATGTCTGCTCAAAGTGGGATCTCTCCAATTTTGAGAAACTACAGTAAAACCTCTCTATAAGGGCCACTAAATTACATCAAGTATTTTGTGTTAAAGGTATGTATTTGCTTAAAGCAAGGTGAAAGTAAAACAGAACGCTCCTATAGGAGCGTTCTGTTTTACTTTCACATTGCTTTAAGCAGCCACCTATCCTAATATACCAACTAATTAACATAATTTAGTGGCCGTTACAGTGATGTTTTAATGTACTGCTCAAGTGTCAAACAGCTTGGCTCCTGATGAGATGCCGATTTACTCGGTGCCTCATCTGGATCCAAGCTGTTTGCAAATGTGCCTAAAGACGCGATTGGCTGGATAAAGGTATAAACATATTGCTAACATTTAGATATATAAAACAGACTGCACATATTGCTAACATTTAGATATATAAAACAGACTGCACATATTGCTTACATTTAGATATATAAAACAGACTGCACAGTATTTATATTGCTAACATTTAGATATATAAAACAGACTGCACATATTGCTAACATTTAGATATATAAAACAAACTGCACATATTGCTAACATTTAGATATATAACAAAGACTGCACAGTATTCAAAGTAATGAATTAGTTACCTCATTTCTTCCCAGTGAAAATCCGGTGACACTCTTTGGACCCTTGTACATGTATAGACATTTACAACAATGTTTATTTACTAATTCTTATATGACCTGTGGAACAAATACTATAAAGATAAAGTGAATTCGTATATCTCCGTCAATTCTCGGGTCAAGCCCGAACTGTATCGATTTATTTCGTTTATCTTCGGGGCACAATACAATCACTGGTCATATTCAATGAAATCATGTAACTGACGCTCTTGTCTATTATCACAAGGGATTAAAGATAGCCTAAATATTTCCCCCTAGAAAACAAACAAACAATCAAGTAGTCGTGCAAAAACTTGTTCCATCCACGTGGACAATACGGTGGGGGATTAAGGTTTTTAGAAAATCCTATAATACTTCTCTCTCTCTCTCTCTATTTGTCTGTCTCTCTGTCTGTCTGTCTGTCTGTCTCTCTCTCTCTATTTGTCTGTCTCTCTGTCTGTCTCTCTCGGTCACTCTCTCTCTCTCTTCTGTCTGTCTGTGTCTATCTATCTATCTATCTATCTACATGTATCTATCTATCTATCTATCTATCTATCTATCTATCTATCTATCTATCTATCTATCTATCTATATATCTATCTATCTATCTATCTATCTATCTATCTATCTATCTATCTATCTATCTATCTATCTATCTATCTATCTATCTCTATCTATCTATCTATCAACCTATCAACCTATCTATCTATCTATCTATCTATCTATCTATCTATCTATCTATCTATCTATCTATCTATCTATCTATCTATCTATCTATCTATCTATCTATCTATCTATCTATCTATCTATCTATCTATCTATCTATCTATCTATCTATCTATCTATCTATCTATCTATCTATCTATCTATCTATCTATCTATCTATCTATCTATCTATCTATCTATCTATCTATCTATCTATCTCTATCTATCTATCTATCTATCTATCTCAATATATGTTTCTCTATTTGTCTATCTGTCTGCTGGTCTGTATGTCTGTCTATCTGTCTGTCTGTATGTCTGCCTGGCTGTCTGCGTGCCTGCCTGTCTGCCTGTCTGTCTTTCTCTGTCTCTCTATCTAACTATGTCTGTCTGTCTCTCTGTTTCTGTCTCTCTCTTTCTCTCTCTGTCTCTCTTTCTCTCTCTGTGTTTCTCTGTGTGTCTCTCTCTGTGTCTCTGTCTCTCTGTCTCTGTGTGTGTCTCTCTCTGTCTCTCTCTGTATCTTCTCTCTGTCTGTCTATGTCTCTATCTGTCTCTCTCTGCCTCTGTCTCTCTCTTTATCTATTTCTATCTCTGCCTCTCTGCCTGTCTCTGTCTAACTATGTCTGTCTGTCTCTCTGTTTCTGTCTCTCTCTGTCTCTCTTTCTCTCTCTTTGTCTCTCTCTGTCTCTCTGTGTGTCTCTCTCTGTGTATCTCTCTCTCTCTGTATGTGTGTGTGTCTCTCTCTCTCTCTGTCTCTGTCTCTCTCTCTGTATCTTCTCTCTGTCTGTCTATGTCTCTATCTGTCTCTCTCTGCCTCTGTCTCTCTCTCTCTTTATCTATTTCTATCACTGTCTCTCTGCCTGTCTCTGTCTATGTATGTCTGTCTCTGTCTCTCTCTGTCTGTCTGTCTGTCTCTGTCTCTCTGTTTCTCACTGTCTCTATCTCTGTCTCTATCTCTGCCTCTCTGTTTCTCTCTCTCTCTTCTCTCTCTCTCTGTCTGTCTCTGTCTCTCTCTGTATGTCTCTCTCTCTGTGTATGTCTCTCTCTCTGTCTGTCTGTCTGTCTGTCTATCTTTCTCTCTCTCTCTCTCTCTCTCTCCCTCTCTCTCTCTTTCTCTCTCTCTCTCTCTCTCAAATCTATTCACAACAATATTCAATAGACAGAAGATAATACGGTAAAGCTAATTTGAATTTTGATAATGACTTGATATGTATACAAACTGGGTTCTTGAATTAATAAGTTATATACACCACATGCTTTGCTAGACACGGCCCTCTAGGAACGTTATAGTCGTCATAAGATTGTCATAATCCGTAGATTTACACTGATTATAAGCTGCTTATTTTTTATATATATCTCGAGAACAAACACGGATCGCGTTGTATTTTATACAAACGTTTGTTTTTGGTGGGCTTTTTTATATCTTATTTCCTTCTTTCTGCGTTCACTTGAGATATTCCCTGAAACAAAATCAGTTCAACTTTTTGTAAATATTCGAAATACATGTCGTACATATGCATTGCATGCGAAATGTTTGTATAAGCTCTTTCAATTGATACTTTAGTTAAAATTCTGATCTCTTTTCAATATAAAATTGACGAGTTTTTGTTATGCAAGGGATGCAACTCACTATATTAAACGAAACTGTTTAAGGTAAACTTGCTTCCCTTGAAATTAGTGTATCGAGATTGACATGTATGCGTGTACGTGGCTCTGGTAAAAATTATTTTCTGTTATGATTGACACATCTTTTTGATTGCTTTTTTGCTAGTGTTTTTTATTCATGGTTAATAGCGAACAGTTAGCTCCCGAAGTTATTTTTTTCATTTATCCTGGTCCGGTCAAGGTTCAGCATATAGGGAGATTTGACGTAATGCATTCATGTACAGAAAAAGAGTTGATGAAAGAAAGCGAATTTCTTTACCCTTAACTCTTTTACCCTTTACTCTATGAATATTCATATAAGAAATGATGGCATCATGCATATCAATTAGATTAATTCTTAAAACGGTATAACACATGATTTTTTTTTTTGCGAAAGTAGGAACTATAGATTCAGATCTACTTTATTCCATAAGCAAACAGAGAAGACTCTGATCAGATGGCTCCTACAGGAATCTGATCTGGGTCTACTCTATTTGCAAATGCATAAAAAGGCGTATTTATGGGGGAAAGGGTTAATGACATCGTGAATATCTATATATATAACTTTATTTCCTCCAATTTCTGGAGAGCAATATAACATAACATTACAATAAAGTAGTAAGTGACTACATGTACGAACATGTAAATAGTTAAGGAATACAAACACACATGCAACATACAGAAACATAAGGGAAATATCTAGATTTCATCTCACATAGATGAAAGGCCATATGTTGATGATCAGTGCATAACAGGTGAGAAACACTATTCTCTCCGCTCATATATATAACTATATACACTCACACTAAATCAGTCATATCAATTGCGAGCAGTTTTTGAACCAGCTCAGACGTTTAGTTAATCGACGTTTGATCAGGCTTCAAACTATTTGCCACTTAAATTCAATGAGAGAAACAGGGCAGGTCCTGATTAGACGGCTCCTACAGAAGCTATCTGATCTGGGTCTGTTCTGTTTGCAAATGCATAAAGAAGCGTTTATATGAAGGAAAGGGTTAACCTACTGTGGAAAGTATAACCTGAACAAATGAGTTATGCTATATGTATCTGCAATATTACCTGAACAAATGAGTTATGCTATATGTATCTGCAATATTACCTGATCAAATGAGTTATGCTATATGTATCTGAAATATTACCTGATCAAATGAGTTATGATATATGTATCTGCAATATTACCTGATCAAATGAGTTATGATATATGTATCTGCAATATTACCTGATCAAATGAGTTATGCTATATGTATCTGCAATATTACCTGAACAAATGAGTTATGCTATATGTATCTGCAATATTACCTGATCAAATGAGTTATGCTATATGTATCTGCAATATAACCTGATCAAATGAGTTATGCTATATGTATCTGCAATATTATCTGATCAAATGAGTTATGCTACATGTATCTGCAATATAACCTGATCAAATGAGTTATGCTATATGTATCTGCAATATAACCTTATTCCGATTCGCTCAAACCTTTGAGACAATACTGCGAGTATGACATACCGAATCCTCAAGGATGCCGGTTTATTCGACCACAGATCTGGATCTAAATTGTAAGTCAATAATTTGAAGGTAAGGGATACGCTGTATCTTATCTATTAGCTCACGTGCTGATATATTGTGTCAGCCAATCAAAACACGTGTCAAATATGTGTTCCATTGACCTTTTATGTAATTGGCATGCTTTATAATGAATAAATGTACGAATTCTGCATTGAGTATTCTGACATTGATTTTAAAAGTACATGGTCCGTGGTGGAACAGAAATCCAGTTTGAGAATTTGATCAAACATTACTTGAAAAAGCAACGTTGCTGACTCGGCCGAAATACCACTTAAATTTCTTTCTTTCTTGTTCTTACTATTATACAATCTCACTAGCGACTTGCTCTCAAATATTGGGCCGAAATTATGAAAAGCCCTAATACTCCTATTTACACTTTCTTTTTTGAGCAACAGCAAAATGATGTTGTAAATAGAAATATTACATGGGCTAGTAATGTTAACTCGTTATTGGATAAACTAGGCTTCGGCTACTTGTGGAATTCTTTTAATGTAAATAATAACTACTTACATGTGTTTAAACAATGTCTTAGTGATCAATACAAACAAGAATGGAGCGCTACCATAGCCAATCAACCAAAGTCATCTTATTATAAGCTATTTAAATGTGTCTGGGGTCTTAAACCTGGTTTACAGGTACCCAACCTCGCACTCAACTTCATTTTCTACAGAAAACGCACACCCTCTCGGTTTTCATCTCATTAATCCAACATTGATGTCTGTTTGAGGTTGAATATTTATTGCGATTTGGAAGGTATCGAAATGGCAGTAATATTCACGTAATAAGCACTCATTTCTCTAACAGGCGGTACCTATTTTGTTAAAATCGGTTGAAAATTCTTGGATTACTGAGATGAAAATCGAGAGGGGTGTGCGTTTTCTGAAGAAAATGAAAGTAGAGTTGATTGCATTATATGTCTTTATAATGCTTATAGTACACTTTATTTTTGTAAGGGTTTATGAAAGTTAAGTTCTCTAAAAAGTTATTGTGTTTGGATGTTGTTTAAGGACATTGGGGTGTGTGTTTGTGTGTGTGTGTGGGGGGGGGGGGGGGGGGGGTGTAGTCGATCAATGCAACGTGTAAATTCGTATACTAACCAGATTGTGTATTAAAGTGGTGAAGTAGACGCGAGGAATTCACAGGGCTCAGTGGTTTGTAATTTTATACGAAGAGCTCTGACCCTGTTTCATTGCAAGTAAATATGTGGACTTATATCGACTCCTGTTGATTAAAACATAAACGATGAAGAATGTAAAGTGTTCAAAGTGTGGATCTTAAATAATAAGAACAGCGAAATATATTGACCATTTCCAAAGCTGTACCAGATAAGAGGTAAGTATATCAACTTATAAACGCACAAGGCGCTGAGATTTACAACCTTTAGACATTGTAAATAATGTAGACATTGATCATCTACCGCCTTATAAAAGAACCCAATACTCATGATCTTCATTGTTTGTAGAAGAATATACTCTACTCCACATACCGGCGAGTTAACCATTTACTCCAAAAATACGCATTTTCTACGCTTTTACAAACAGAGTGGACCCAGATCAGACGGCTCCTATAGAAGCCGTCTGATCAGGGTCTGATCTGTTTGCTTTAGATATAATATAGATACGATTCGACAGTTTCTGATATAGCTAAAACTAATTTGATTTATATTCATGACGTCATTATTTCTTATATAAATATTCATGTAGGAAAGGGTTTAAGAAATACAGAGGCTGAAAAATGACAATATGGAAGCTCCAAAACTTGTTAGGCCTTCATCTTTAACAATGTTTTAAGACTGAAAATCTCACCGCGGCGTCTAAAAATACCTGTTTATTTGAATGACGGTGTTTTCCATATAAAAAGAACTCGTGATTTAATATACCAATCACTATCATTTCTCTGATGTTTGATTTAAGGAGAGTAATCATCTTCATTTCGTTTTAATATATGCGTGCTTTTACGACTAAACAAATGGTTTGATCTTTTTTGTTCTGCTCTCAGGATGTACAATTTACCTCAACTGAAAATGAGACAGTTGGGTCGTCAATCAAACGTCAGAAACTGTCGACCGAACCCGACATGTGGTAAGTTATTGTTTGAATAAACGCATCGATATACATGTACATATTATTTATTTATTCGCCTCCAGTAGGGAAGAGTAGACATACGATTCAATAGGATATATATATAGGAATGAAAGTACAAAGAACTTACAAAATAAAGTAAACGAAAATACCTAGTAACATAAAGTATGCACATGCTTTCAAACTTTTATGGGTAAAGAGTACAATATAATTATATAATTACAGTAACCCCCTCTAATGCCACCTTCTAAAAGAGATATAATTATGGGTGGCAGAGGCCGGTGGTAGCTTAATGCTAGACAAAAGTAATGCAAAAAGCTCCTCGAGGAGCTTTCTGTATTACTTTTGTCATGCATTAAGCACCCATCTGCTTATAAAGGCATCCATGTTTATTCATGAAGTGGTCGCATTAGAGGGGTTTTACTGTATATTAACGCTACTGGCTACATATCAACATAATTTCAGATGTTCTAACCACCATGGTGTTTATAAACATGGGATGATGGGATGATAAGCGAAGAACAACTGCGAGAAATTAACAGTGAACAAGAAGACACAACCAGCTGTTTAAGCGTCGTCGACCTTCAATGCAGCCTGTGTGCCAAAAGTTTCAGCCGAAAGGATGCACGTATTCGACATGAGAGTAATGTGGTGCAGAGGAACAAAAGGAGACGGATAGGACTGCTTATGGAAAATGCAAAAAATCAATTTCGGATTATAAATAGACAAGTTTGTAGTTTACGTCGAACAGTACAGGCACTTTTGCATGTTGTCAGTGGAACGGAATATTTACGTCAGCTAAAATGTTGTTAACCCTTTCCTTCATATAAACGTGTTTTCACGCATTTGCAAACAGAGTAGACCCAGATCAGGATTTCTGATCAGGATTTGCTCTGTTTGCTAATGGAATTTGAAAAATCTGTTTCTTAGCTTTCATAAACGGCATCATTGGTCCACCTTCCATGTTTCACTATTGCTATTTTGGCAATGAATATTCAGTAGGTATTGAAATTTGGAATAAATACAGAACAGGGAAAAGGTTAAAGCACGAGAAAGACATGAAGCACAATGAAACCGGTGATAATAATGCATCAAAGAGTGACAAAGAATAGTAAATGGTGTAGAAACATATCATAATATTACATTAATCCAACGCCAACACTTAATCGACCAAAATGTCGTCAATCCGGCGAACGTTTCCGTAATTACGGAGATCTATATGGTCATAGATCACTACGACACAAGCAAACGGATAATCAGAATTTACAGAACGACACGTGTGGGGAAAACAGTGAAACTGCACACTGGATGGATGAAACGGGAGAGAGAATTCGAGTTTGAGAGGAGTTTATAACTTACACCACCATCTAATTTTGGGAAAGGTGGTTGTAGAATGAGATGTAAGAAACACGTACAATTTTGCCGTTCCGAATCTATCAAATGTACAACAGTTAATGGATCAAGTAGAATTTATTTTCGAACATATTCAAAACTTGATTTTAAAATGTATTTCGGTTTTGCAACACGTCGAAAACGCCAAATAGGACAATGTACCGACATTTCGCCCCGCACTATACCGACAATATGTTCTTGTTTCCTCAACTTATAAGTAGTCGGCAAGACGTTAATAGATTGTGGTTACGACTCACAGAATAAGACCTTTCAAATTATTTTCAGAAACCAAAACCAGAGTCTAAATGGAGGCCAGCGGTGATCACGAATGTCTTACATGTACATGTCTATCACGTTTACAAAACTAGTATGACCTAGGTCTACTCTGTTTACAAGGGCGTGCAAAGGCGTTTATATGAAGGAAAAGGTGAACTCTGTAGCATTAGACATTTTGGAGTGTCCATTTTAGAGGGGGGTTACTGTATGGTATTGCTCTACAATTCAGAAATATCGGGGACAACTTTTGTCAGTGCAGGTCGGCGAAATGAGAACGAACGCTTATAGTTACATCTACAACACTCTCGTCCTTCATTGCAGGACGTGCTGGTGGTATGCCATGTTTCTGACTGCATTTCTCCGACAGTTTTTCACATTCCTTTTCGTCAAAACTGTCATGTGCCTCTTTAAAGAAACAGTCTACTATTTCCGCTCGGCAAGGCGGTTCTTCTGACACGCACCCCTTTTCTTCCAAGAGGTACTTCTATGAAGGATGCCCGATTTGACACCCTTCACAAAATGGGTTCTGCAAATAATGCGTCAACTTAACCCCCACCCCACCCCACCCCATCCAACAGAACATACTGACACATAGTTATAGTGTTTGAAATCTTCGATTTTATCTCGAACTATTTAAGCCCTGTTAACAAAGCTTCAACTTTGTCGCAGTTGAGATGGACTCAAGTTTTCGTGGGGAGAATTCGGTCATCTGAAACGTAAATACACTATTAAACAAGCAGACTGTTGCAGATCAGCTCACAAAGTAGAACGAAAATAAAATTAAGTAAATAAATAAATAAATAAAAATTAAGTCACTTGACATAACTAAGCATAGTATCCTTTAGTCTGCGGAGAAGATACCCTCTTCTCACACATTGGACTTCTAACTATCAAAATTGAACCATTTCTTTAAACGTTTTTAGTTAATATAAATGAATGTCAAAACAGTTTGGATTCCGTAGAGCTGGACTGATCTGGATCCAAGCTGTTTGCAAATACAAGACAGATTGCATTCTGTAGCCTAAGGGTTAATAGGAAATATTAGAGCTCAACATTAATACTGCATAGAAAGGAAAAGTCAGTATAAAATGAAATAACCAAAAAAGTGAACATACCCTTCATAAAATATTTCCTTATGTCCAACGAAGTGTAGCCATTGCTGGCTAGTTTTGCAGTGACATCGTTCCCGAGTTCAAATGTGAACTCTACATTGTGACCAGTCTTTGTATATGCTAATTGGCAAAATTATCTTCTCCATATTACTTGTAAGTGAGTCTGTTTCATTTTGAACATGGTCCTCGTCTCTTTTCCGTCTTTATCTGTTGTCTGCAGACAAGAGTAGAACTCTTCTAACATTCCATCTTATATCAGAGTTAACGAAATCTTCGTCTTCACTGGAAATGCTGAAGTTGAGAAGCTCAATATCATCAGGAATAACCATATGATTCGATAATTTAACTTTGTTCGCTGTACTTTATGTTACATCAACAGAGCGTTTAGCAGCAATTGTAGTAAGTTGTTAAAGTTTTGTAGTTGAACACGAGCTGTAAATAAAGTTAACTGCATCGTGGCAATTGTACATAAGATCGGGAAGAGCAGGAATCATAAGATCGGGAAGAGCAGGAATCATTCACCCTATTTGTACTGATTGACAATCCGCGTGTTCTTGCAAGATTTCATTGAAAACTTTTTAAACAAAATTCTCGTGGTCCTTTGGAAACGTGGTTAATCAAACACGCGGGTTAAGTATTACCTACAAATTACTTGCAAGTGTGCGAAAAGTGATTATTGAAATAAATTACAGAATTTTATTTTCACAGAGATTTGCATATAGATAAATAACTTTGAAAATTTAATTTACACTAATAAGTGTTTGACTTTCTTTACTGAAATAACACGCTGCCACTTGAAAGTTATGCAAAGCTGTTAACCATTTCCTCCATATACACGCGTTTTCACGTATAGGAGCCGTCTGATCAGGGTCTGATCTGTTTGCTAATGGAGTTTGAAAGATCTGATTATTTTCTTTCTAAAATGGCTATATTGTTCCACCATCCATATTTCATTTTAACTATTTTGTCCATGATTGTTCAGTAGGTAATGTAATTTGGAATAAACATAGAATAGGGAAAGGGTCAAGCTATATCATAATATGCACTAGTTGTACTAAACTTTGTTATGACCACAGACACATATTTATATACCATTTCTAATAACTAACAATGAAGCTTTGTATGCCGGCTCTCAGAAAGAAAAACACTATCCAGGCAAGTTGGCTTTATGAATGAATGAATGAAAAAAAAAATATGGTCGGTAAAAAGTCGCCCCGTATTTCATTCACATTGTTGTTTTTATATTCTGGTCCTTCTGGATCACCAAAGTCAGTGCTTATCAGAGTTTATTTACTTCAAAACACCAGGTGTTACTGTAAGTGCGTGTGTGGCGGCCTTAAAAAGTCATCGTGCTTCATTCTAAGTGTTCCTATATAGCCCGGTCCTTCGGGATCACCAATTTCAGTGCTTCACATCAGAGTTTATATAAATTAACTTTATCATTTTGTGTAAATGTGATCAAATGTTGGAAAACTGGAAAAACGTCAGTAGATTTAAGACATGATGCACAACACGAAAATGTGTGTGATAAATCGAAGGAAAATCAGGTAAGTTAAATGGAAATAAGAATTATAAAACAAACAGATAACCATTCATTTTAAACGTTAGTACAGTAGGTAAAACGTTATACATTCCGCTTTAAACGTTTTTACACGTTTTTCTTATTTACCTGTGCAGTTTGGAGCCAGATCACACACCAGTGTTTAAATCGGAAATACTATTTTTTCTCAACTGTATACTCAAAGCTTGTGTTGACAAGATTTGATAATACATGTAATAATAATAATAATAATAATAATAATAATAATATTAATAATAATAATAATAATGATAATACATAATAATACATAATAAAACTTGTAATAATAGTAATAATACCTGCAGTTCCGGAATAGTGGGTGCGACTTGTTGGGCTAGGTTTTGCACTTTGACGTCGTTTCGGACCAGGTTCTTCGCCGCCTGACAGCATTGGTTGCATACATCTTCCCATGCTGGTTGATCATATTGTTCTTTCTGTATGTGGTAGTGTACATGGCAGCCCGGGCAGTTTTGTCAAGGGTTGGATAGCTGTACTTCTCGTATTATGAAATTCGCCATGATCATTCAAATTACTTCTTTTGGTCTTCTCTGTAAATTGTAAAATGAGATATTGGTAACCTATCAGTCTCTCTCTATTTGAAGCTACCAACGACTTTCATACTTTCATTCCGATGCATACTGGTATGACCCGGGTCGATCCCTCTTCTTTCTTAACCCTTTCCCTCATGTAAACGTGTTTTCACGCAATTGCAAACAGAGTAGACCCATATCAGACGGCTCCTAGAGGAGCCGTCTGATCAGGATCTACTCTGTTTGCAAATAGAAATTGAAAGATCTGTGTCTTTAGTTTCTAAAATGGCTACAATGCCCAACCTGCCATATTTCATTATAACTATTTTGTCCATGAATATTCAGTAGGTGTTGAAATTTGGAATAAACATAGAACAGGGAAAGGGCTAACGCATTTCCGGATGTCAGCGTCCAGCGCGCCTATTTTGTACATGTTTTCCTTCAGCGATACGACAGTTATCAAATCCCCTCCATCGCTTCAAATGTTATATCTATGGGTTTAGCAGTTCTTTCGAAGATTAGTTCTACTAGTCTACTATTTTTTTCACATATACATATGTTTCCGTCCTTGCGGGGTTTTTTCTATTGTAACAGAAAAGTGGTTTTTTTTGTTTAAACATATTTCATATCTGTAATTTGCAACATGCATAAATATACATAGTTTCTAATAAAGACTTGATAGAAAGTTGGTGGGGCTTATTAAATTCCCCTCCTTGGTATCTACTCCTTAACGAAAGCTGTTGTTCAGCAAACGTTTTTCGGCAGCATGTCGTATTGGAGAGAGCTTTTGGCACCCTCAGATAAATCACAATTATCCAGCGTCACATCCCCATAATTATCTGCCATATGTTTTAACATTTTTGGTCAAACAAAATCCTCTACCGCACGTTTTGTCTTGGATTTTGGCCTAGCAACCTTTACCCGTAACTGCGTTAGTTGCAATAACGAACTAACTCCCATGTCGGCGGATTTCAACGGTAAAGGTAACGCGTGCTGATCAAAGTTGGCGAAAATCGATGTGGCAGAAAACGACGGTATTTCGCGAACACCCCTGCTCTATATAATAAGAAACCTTATTTATTTATTTATTTATTATTATTATTATTATTATTATTATTATTATTATTATTTGGGTTGGGTCAGAAAACTATGTTTTGGTATGTTTTAGATACTTATGACATGTGATGTAAAAAATAATGTATTTGTGATTGAGTTGTTGTTATTGTTGTTGTTGAGACAGAGCATGCGAAGGGCACATATGGTTCTTACATACATTTTCATACAGTAAATGATTAAAGAAGTTCCACCTGGCATCATTCTCAGGTAAATGTCAAAAGGGTGTACGCTTTTGTATATTCTTTTGTATATGCTTTTATATATACTTTTAATTTATTGTACATTCGTGTACTTTCTATTACATTTAGTTATTATCAATAATCATACTGGACAAATATTAAATGACCAAAAAGTCCCACACAAGCCAATGTAATCTAATTCAATATATTGATAAGAAATAAATTGAACGAAATTTATTAGTATTTACTGTGTATGTATCTTTATGCTGGCATGGCTGGTATAAATGATTTCTAATACGTACAACATTCCACTTGTCCGTGTTTTTGGATACAAAAGCTGGTTTGGGCACCTTTGTTTTCTTGCCAGTTGCGACGAGTGTTCGATTTAAAACAATCATCAAAACACTCCCGCTGAGGAGTGTTTTGATAAGTTTACTTAATAGCATTATAACATTAGAAGAAATATATATATACGCTTCACTAGGCACCGATATTTATATTTAACTATTTTCATTCTTAAATTAAAGCAAGCAAGATGATTTTCAGGAAAATGTCCTGTCGTTTAACGTACATGTTTCTCAATTAATTTAACTCTTCTCATGTCAATTTCGTCTTTGTGAACAATTTAGATTTTGATGAGGCGCCGATATACCTCAATTTTAGCAAATATTTGACAGTGATATATATACCTAAATACCTAGAAATGGCAAATTTGGGGAGAAGATGCATTTTGGTAAGGATATGTATATTTCTGAGTTTTTGCACAGGAAAACCATACCATAATGTATATAGCTTAGATATATTTGATAAGTAACTATGTCATGTGGGCATATACGGGTCAAATGTGAGTTAGCTCAAGGGGTTTAAAGACATGTGTAGGAAAAGTTTTTGAAAAAATCTACTCAAACCACAAGGATTAAACCTATGATATTTAGTATGAAGATTTGTCTACTGGTCCTCTGTCAAGATAATTGAAGTCGATCATGGCCCCCGCCTTTAGGACTCCCTTTCGAAAGGGCCAAACACTGACTTTGTGGCGAAGGAGAATTTACTGTAATGATGCTTTTCATGAAAAAGTTTTATATTGGAGACGAACGGGTGAGAAATTACCTACCGTATATACATATATTATTTCAGTATCTTATGTTAATGAATATGTTGTATTTTCTTGTAGTTAGTCAAACTCAGTAAGAGCAGAAAGGACACTATCTGTTGAACATACATTGCATCCTCCCCTGTAAAACAATGGATAAAGCAACTGTGCTGTTGAACAGCATCCTCCCCTGTAAAACAATGGATAAAGCAACTGTGCTGTTGAACAGCTATTACAGTTGCTCTGTGATAAACCAATAAAACACAAGTCCTTTAGCACTTTGATTAACATAGTAGGCTACGGTATGGTCCGTCAGTAGGTTCTAAATATAGTCTTTAGTCACTGTCATATCTATATATGGAAACTCAGTTTGTGCATGGCATAGCGAGACAGGATATCAAGGTATACACGTTACCAGCCTATACCAGGTATTTTATTTTGTATTTTACTTATCGATAGTCCTCTTTTCTCATTTGTGGCATCTTGGACTTCCCTTAACCTAACAGCAATAGATTAAACGGACTAGAATCTAAACAAATCTAGCACTTTTTCTTTTAATACATAGGCCTACGTTGTACTTCGTTGACCATGTCAGTCACCGATATAAAAATCAAATATGGCTGTCATTTTGTCATGACATTAGGATGTTTCCAGTAACTCATATAAGTAACTGTTTAACGATAATTTATCAGAAAGCCGCCTATATCTCAAACTGTCTACATCTAAACAGTTTAACCCATTCCCTCATATTGACGACTTTTGATGACTCTGTAAATGTCACTTTGTGAAACCATTGTGATTAATAGAGTCTTGATAGATCTTGAACAACTGATTTGGAATTTGATAATAACAAATTTGTAATTATTTTGTAATGTAGGCCATGTGTAATAGTAGTGTTTTCGACCCTGTTCAAAAGCTAAGTCATGAGGCGACATTCGAAATCTAGCTGGCAATTTCTAAAGTTTTTACCCTTTTAGTATGTACATACGAAGCGGGTGGTGTGAATACAGTAATGTTCAACGTTTTTGTCAAGCAGTTTACATGTTCGCAAAAGTCCTCTGGACGAGACTATAAGCCGAGGTCCGGTGTATCAATGCTTTACACTGGACATCTAAAAGAACCAGAGAGATTATATCGATGATAAGAGTAGGGCTTTTTCTGTATCCCCCCCTCTCTCTCTCTCTCTCTCTCTCTCTCTCTCTCTCCGGGGCGACCAATTAGCGCATAGTGAACAGAAACGGACGTTGATAAATACAAACAAACATTTCGCATTACAGTAAAGCTAGGTAATTTATTTATAAACATAATATTGGAAATCCCAGTCTATTTATAAATTCTATTACGCATGTTATTAATGAAACTCCTCACAGTGGCCTCCCTTGTCACTACGTGCGGTCATCTCTATCTATCATCTCTCAACGTAGCGACTAGGGGAGATAACTGCGTTGGAGGTTGAATATCAATAACGTGCGCAGTACGTTTGTCAACAAACATAAGAGTATTTTACCCCAGTACTTCGAAGACGTCTTTTAGAAATGTATATAGTCCAGCCATCGGAACACTGAGATTAATGCAAGTTCTTCATTGTATCTATACTGAGAGTTAAAGCATAACTTTGAAGTTGTAAAATTCAGACACACTTCATATAACCGTCTTTCACGTCTTTGCAAACAGAGTAGACCCGGATTAGACGGATCCTGTTGGAGCCGTCTAATCAGGGTCTGCTCTGTTTGCGTATTAAAATGTAACATATATGACACCACAGTTTCTGCCAATACCAAAACATCCTGTGTTCATATGCCATTATTTATAAAATACAGCTAATAGATATTTATTTTGCATATAGTTTGCAAAGACGTGAAAGACGTTTATAAATATGAAGTGTGTCTGAATTTTACATTGTACATTTTAAAATACTCAATCTGAAACTTCCAAGTTATGCTTTAACTCTCAGTATAGATACAATGAAGAACTTGCATTAATCTCAATGTTCCGTTGGCTGAATTATATACATGTCTAAAAGACGTCTTCGAAGTAGGCCTACTTGAGTAAAATTCTTTTATGTTACATGTAGTTGACAAGCAAGGTTTTACGCAAGCGTAAAATGGCTGCGTAACGTCTTTAAGCAGGATAGAAGAAAAAGAGGGAGCAATATTGTTTAGTAGTTTAAATTAACAGATACATTGGGAAAACATGACTGTAATGTATAAATTAACAGCAGAAACAGGGAAATGTTTTAAGGAGCCATGATGCATAATACCTGTGTATGACACCAATAATACACATTACCACGAAGTAAATACAGATCAATGGTATCCATGCACAATTGTGAAATATTCAAAACGGTCAACAAAACCACGAGTAAAAGGTCTCAGCTAAATAACTTTACCAAAGACAAAATTCAAACAAAGGACTTATACTTTTACAATATTTGTGTACAGAATTGTTTTTAAACCAAAAGCACGTAAACTAAGGGTGCTAACAAAAAAATGAGAGAAAAAAATTATGCTTCCGCTGAGGATCGAACCCGCGACTTCACATTTCCTAGGCCACCGTTATAACCCCTCGGCTACGCTGACTGCTGCAAATGGTGCGTGCTTTTAAATGATTTATACCCAATACACTAGCATTTTCAATGGCAGAAAATAAGCAAATAACCTCGACAAAATTATTTGTCCCCGCTAACAAAAAATGTATGAATCAAAATAAGTAAAATAAATGAATGTATATAAATAAAAGCTTGTCTCACAGTAACCCATAGTTATTAAAAAAGATTGGCTTTTATAGAAACACAGGAACGCAGAAACGCATGGTCAAAATTCAAAGCCGTATAATTGTGGGCTGCTTTCAGCAGCCCAATAAAGGAGACCAGAAACATACTGCGCACGTCATGCTTAAAATAGACTGGGAATTCCAATTATGTTTATAAATAAATCACATAGCTTTACTGTATTGCGCAAATGTTTGTTTGTGTTCTACTCACTATGCGCTAATTGGTCGCCCCGGAGAGAGGGGAGAGTATACAGAACAAGAAATATCTTTTAAAAAGATATTCAGCGGCATTCAAATATTGACATAATGTACAAAACAATAATGATATTAAATCTCTGCCAACTTAATTTCAATGTTTCGAGATTCTGTTGGTACAGGGAACTAGATCTATGAAGGGTTGCTTGTAATTACACTAGCAGAGAAGCATGCAATGGAAATGACTTGGAGTAGAATAAGCAATTATTGAAAAAATCAAGTTACTTTTATAGGAATTCACTATTAAAATGTACAATGTCAAAGTATTTTTTTAAAACTATCTGAATTTAGTTCTTCATTTTACCTATTATAAAAAATTACTTGAAAGCATGTATATTTATATTGATATGAAGATAACTAATTGAATACACTTTAAATAAAGCATACAGAATTTAGTTTTTGTTTGTGCAGAGGCTGTAATTACTTAAAGAAAGGTATTTATCTATAGCCTGTATCAACGCATTAATTGACGTGTGTGCATCATCATTAGTGACACCATTAACTGAATATACATGTATTTTTTAAAACAATATAAAGTTAGCTATCTCAACCTACTACTCGATCCAAAGCGCCAGGTGATAGAGCCGTAACAATAGCCTTCAGTAAGTAGCTTTATATCACAGAGAGCGAATAACCAGAGCCTTAATTGGTGCTTTCGTCGGGGATAGTAATTAATACTATTAATGCCACTACTCTAATATACTAGACACCATTTCGTCTTTATTTCCTATAGCATTGCCTGTGAATTATGGTGGTTTCGGCAAACTACCTGTTCGTCAAAGTGGATGTGATCAAATGTGGTATTAAATTGATAGCAAAATGACAATAAATGTTTAAAAGTTTAATAGTGGTTTTAGAAAACTGGCAATAATGCTCAGCAATCATTACCATGAGGTGATAAGTACGATAATGGGTTAGGAACTGATATAAAGTATGACACACCACAATTTGAATAGTCAAAATTGATCCACACCTTTTGAGGATAATAGATCTATATAGTTTTATTCAGTAATATTGTTTATGTATTATATACTCTAGTTTTGATAATGACCAAAGTAATAAATAATTCATATTGTTTTACCGGTCATGGTAATAAACAACTATGTGACTACAGTATTGTGCATGTATTTGAATCCACCAAAAGTTGAACTAAACAACATTTTGACTGAAAACAAAAAGCATAAAGTTAGTGGCAAACAGTTTGGACCAAGACTAAAATCAAAACTGAATGGGATAGTAAATCATTAGTAATATGTTATGTGGTCTGGGGCTGTTTTAATGACTAAACAATGTGACTATAGTATTTGAAAGCACCTCTTTATCACTCATTGTACACAAGGTTGAGTAAGTGTGAATATGTCACCTGCTTAGCTAATGTCCTGATCTGTATAAACCAAAAAAATGGACCACATATCAATATTTAACATATAGATAGTTATTTAATGATCTTGATTATTCAATTTTTGTTTTTTAATACAAATTTTCAATTTTTGCCGAAAGTCCTAGGCCGAATAAATAGATGGCCAAAACGTCCTGGGTCGAAACATCCGGGGCGAAACTTCCTATGCCGAAACGTCCTACATTCAGTTTGGCCATGTGTAGAGGCATTATAAAAAGGCTGTATGCCGGTCAAGGGATTAACTAATGATAATACGGTTTACTAGAAAATACTTGTAGGTCATATGCAAATTACAATAGTTTCTGATTGGTGGAAAACTAGAACAAAAGTGAAAATAGACAGCTAACCGCTGAAAAAGCCCTACTCTTAGTCTCTTATCATCGATAGAGTCTCTCTGGTTATTTTAGATGCCTAGTGTAAAGCACTGATACACCGGACCTCGGCTTATAGACTCGTCCGTAGTACCTTTGCGAAAATGTAAACTGCTTGACAAAAACGCCATCCGCTTCGTATATGTGTCTATTTAAAGGGTAAAAACTTTAAAAATTGCCAGCTAGATTTCGAATGTCGTCTCATGACTTAGCTTTTTAACAGGGTCGAAACACTACTATTATACATGGCCTGTTCTACTGATGCTATTGGAATGACATTACATTTATGGAAAGAGCATGATGGAAGGAAGTGTTATGCACAAATTTCATAATTCTGGCTTCAATAATATTGGCGTTATTGTCCCCGATTTATGGGACTTGCATTTGTACATGGAGAATTTTGTTCGCAGGGTTTCTCCAAAGCCCATACCTTTCATAGGATTGATAAGCTTCATGCCTATTTGTGCATATCTTATTCCTGTTCCAGTTTGATGATTTTCTGCAGAGTTATTTGACTTGAATGTTTACATGGAAATTTTTGTCCGCGCAGTTTCTCTAAAACATTTGACTGAATTTTCACGAAACTTAATAGGATTTATCAGCACCATGCCTATTTGAGAATGTCTTATTCCTGTTCCCGTTTAATGATTTTTGCAGAGATATGGGACTTTGCAATTTTTACATGGCCAATTTTGTCCGCGCGGTTTCTTCATAATCTTTGATTGGATTTTTAGCTCACCTGGAACAAAGTGCCAAGGTGAGCTATTGGGATGATCCTGTGTCCGGTGTCCGGCGTCCGGCGTCGTGCGTATGTGCGTCGTGCGTACGTGCGGGCGTCAACAATTTACTTCTTTACATCTTCTTCTCTGGAACCACAAAGCCAAGAGCTTTGATATTTGGTATGTAGCATGGTGTAATGGTCCTCTACAAAGATTGTTCAAATTATGTCCCCCGGGCCAAAAATGGCCCCGCCCTGGGGCTTATCAGTTTTTCATAGGAAAATCTTTAAAAATGTTCTTCTCTGAAACTGTAAGGCATAGACCTTTGATATTTGGTATGAAGCATGATGTAATGATCCTCTACTAAGATTGTTCAAATTATGATCCCTGGGCCAAAAATGGCCCCGCCCCGGGGCTTATCAGTTTTTCATAGGAAAATCTTCAAAAATCTTCTTCTCTGAAACTGTAAGGCATAGACCTTTGGTATTTGGTATGTAGCATCATCTAATGGTCCTCTACTAAGAGTGTTCAAATAATGACCCCAGGACAAAAATGGCTCCGCCCCGGGGCTTATCAGTTTTTCATAGGAAAATCTTCAAAAATCTTCTTCTCTGAAACTGTAAGGCATAGACCTTTGATATTTGGTATGTAGCATTATCTAATGGTCCTCTACCAAGATTAATCAAATTATGTCCCCGGACCAAAAATGGCCCGCCCAGGGGCTTATCAGTTTTTCATAGGAAAATCTTTAAAAATATTCTCCTCCAAAACTGTAAGATCTAGACCAAAAAGTGCTCCGCCCTGGGGCTTATCAGTTTTTCATATGAAAATCTTTAAGAATCTTCTTCTCCAAAACTGTAAGGCCGAGACCTTTAATTTTTGGTATGTAGCGTTATCTAATAGTTTTCTACCAAGATTGTTCAAAATATGTCCCCTGGGTTGAATATGGCCCCGCCCCGGGGCATATCAGTTTTTCATAGGAATGTCTAAAACATCTTCTTCTCTTAAAAATCTTTAAAAGTCTTCTATGAAATTGTAAGGCATAGACCTTTGATGTTTGGTATGTTGCGATATCTAATAGTCCTCCCTGGCAAAAAAATGGCCCCGCCCCAGGTTACATGAATTCATTGTATACATTAATCTGTTATAACCATGTGAGCGATTAAGGGCCATCATGGCCCTCTTGTCATGAAACTTCATAGGATTGGTCAGCACTATGGTGCATAGTTTATTCCTTTTCCGGTTTGATGATTTTCTGCAGAGTTATGACACTTTGGAAAATTTTGTCCACACTCTGGGGGAGACATCATTTTTTGTATCAAAAACAATTCTAGTTGGTTTAACAGATTTGACCTTTTATTTGGTGTAGGAATCCACTTCTACTGTGTGACGTTTTTATCAAGTTTTACTGATCTGACAAACTTAAAGAGTTGTGTTCATATTTACTCTGCTCATGCTGCTAAACGCAACATGAATGGAAATTGGAAGACAACCTGGAATCAAATAAGATACCGAATCTCTCAAGGGTTCGAGCTGTTGGGCCAAAATGTTTTTAAACTTTTAAGGCATACGGGTTAACCCTTTACTTTCATATTTATACGCCTTTTCGCGCATTTGCAAACAGGATAGACCCAGATCCTATAGGAACCGTGTGGTCAGGGTCTGTTCCGTTTACTTGTTTGGGAGGTAATTAGATAAAAGAAAGGGGGAAAGCGGAATCTAATGGCAATTAAAACCTATTTGGCTGGGTAGAATGCTTTTTCCTTTTCCGCTTTCTCCCCCTTCGATTGTGTAAGAAAGAACATGTAGTTCTTCCAAACGTTTAGCATTAGTGAGAAGCATGAATAATGTGGTTCTGTCTGATGAATTGTGCTTGGTCTATTTTCCCCTTACACTTTATGATAGGAAAAGGATTGTACACAAACTAGGTTTCACTTCTATACTTTTATTAATTAGAATTCCCTAACAATGGCGGATGTGGGCGTGAACCAGTTTGTTATTACTGAAACAATAATTGTCCTAATAAAGCACAAATGTTCAAGTAAGCACTTCCAATATACACTTAGATAAAGCAAAACTTTTCAAGTAAGCACTGCCAATATTCAATTGGCCTTTAAACAAAAGCATAAAACATTCAAGATAGCACTTCCAATATACACTTAGATAAAGCACAAATGTTCAAGTAAGCACTGCCAATATACACTTGGATTTAACACAAAGCAACAAAATATTCCAGATAGCACTTCCAAATCTTGCTTTAAGTTGGTATATTAAATAGTTGCTTAGCACCAGCAAACCGAATCTTCATTATTATAACACCTCTTTTTGAATAACCTAATTGTAATGCAGGCGCCGCAAAATAGCAATATGGCACCTAATCAGCAAAGCAAAGCACTCATAGCAGCAGGACCCGGACGTGTACTTAAAAGTACAGACATGGTATCCCGTCTCAACTAAACTTTAATGTAGTCTTAAACTTCACATAGTGCTTAAAATAGCAACAACTGGTTTTACTAAAAGCATAGCACAGAACTTCACATAGTGCTTAAAATAGCAAAGCAACAACTGGTTTTACTAAAAGCATAGCACAGAAAAATCTTTAATGGCAGTAGTTTGGCCGCAGCTGATGGCCCTTTCACAGACTTCAGAGTCGCAAGCCAGTAACGGTAAAACAACTGAAACATATGAAAAAGAACAGCAGACACCCACCGCCTCTGAAACCTCAGGGTGGGTGGGTGGGTTGAGACAAGTTAAAAGAGCAAAACGATTTAATTGACCTGATTTCCCTCCAAATTGCAAACGGAAAGGGAGTGACCCGTACTTTCTATGTGTTTGTAAAAATTACAATAACTGACAGGTAACTTCACTACCAAAAAGGAACGGGTTTTACCCCCAAACAAACTGTACTATTCTTATTAATAGTACTCCTTGTTTGGGAGGTAATTAGATAAAAGAAAGGGGGAAAGCGGAATCTAATGGCAATTAAAACCTATTTGGCTGGGTAGAATGCTTTTTCCTTTTCCGCTTTCTCCCCCTTCGATTGTGTAAGAAAGAACATGTAGTTCTTCCAAACGTTTAGCATTAGTGAGAAGCATGAATAATGTGGTTCTGTCTGATGAATTGTGCTTGGTCTATTTTCCCCTTACACTTTATGATAGGAAAAGGATTGTACACAAACTAGGTTTCACTTCTATACTTTTATTAATTAGAATTCCCTAACAATGGCGGATGTGGGCGTGAACCAGTTTGTTATTACTGAAACAATAATTGTCCTAATAAAGCACAAATGTTCAAGTAAGCACTTCCAATATACACTTAGATAAAGCAAAACTTTTCAAGTAAGCACTGCCAATATTCAATTGGCCTTTAAACAAAAGCATAAAACATTCAAGATAGCACTTCCAATATACACTTAGATAAAGCACAAATGTTCAAGTAAGCACTGCCAATATACACTTGGATTTAACACAAAGCAACAAAATATTCCAGATAGCACTTCCAAATCTTGCTTTAAGTTGGTATATTAAATAGTTGCTTAGCACCAGCAAACCGAATCTTCATTATTATAACACCTCTTTTTGAATAACCTAATTGTAATGCAGGCGCCGCAAAATAGCAATATGGCACCTAATCAGCAAAGCAAAGCACTCATAGCAGCAGGACCCGGACGTGTACTTAAAAGTACAGACATGGTATCCCGTCTCAACTAAACTTTAATGTAGTCTTAAACTTCACATAGTGCTTAAAATAGCAACAACTGGTTTTACTAAAAGCATAGCACAGAACTTCACATAGTGCTTAAAATAGCAAAGCAACAACTGGTTTTACTAAAAGCATAGCACAGAAAAATCTTTAATGGCAGTAGTTTGGCCGCAGCTGATGGCCCTTTCACAGACTTCAGAGTCGCAAGCCAGTAACGGTAAAACAACTGAAACATATGAAAAAGAACAGCAGACACCCACCGCCTCTGAAACCTCAGGGTGGGTGGGTGGGTTGAGACAAGTTAAAAGAGCAAAACGATTTAATTGACCTGATTTCCCTCCAAATTGCAAACGGAAAGGGAGTGACCCGTACTTTCTATGTGTTTGTAAAAATTACAATAACTGACAGGTAACTTCACTACCAAAAAGGAACGGGTTTTACCCCCAAACAAACTGTACTATTCTTATTAATAGTACTCCTTGTTTGGGAGGTAATTAGATAAAAGAAAGGGGGAAAGCGGAATCTAATGGCAATTAAAACCTATTTGGCTGGGTAGAATGCTTTTTCCTTTTCCGCTTTCTCCCCCTTCGATTGTGTAAGAAAGAACATGTAGTTCTTCCAAACGTTTAGCATTAGTGAGAAGCATGAATAATGTGGTTCTGTCTGATGAATTGTGCTTGGTCTATTTTCCCCTTACACTTTATGATAGGAAAAGGATTGTACACAAACTAGGTTTCACTTCTATACTTTTATTAATTAGAATTCCCTAACAATGGCGGATGTGGGCGTGAACCAGTTTGTTATTACTGAAACAATAATTGTCCTAATAAAGCACAAATGTTCAAGTAAGCACTTCCAATATACACTTAGATAAAGCAAAACTTTTCAAGTAAGCACTGCCAATATTCAATTGGCCTTTAAACAAAAGCATAAAACATTCAAGATAGCACTTCCAATATACACTTAGATAAAGCACAAATGTTCAAGTAAGCACTGCCAATATACACTTGGATTTAACACAAAGCAACAAAATATTCCAGATAGCACTTCCAAATCTTGCTTTAAGTTGGTATATTAAATAGTTGCTTAGCACCAGCAAACCGAATCTTCATTATTATAACACCTCTTTTTGAATAACCTAATTGTAATGCAGGCGCCGCAAAATAGCAATATGGCACCTAATCAGCAAAGCAAAGCACTCATAGCAGCAGGACCCGGACGTGTACTTAAAAGTACAGACATGGTATCCCGTCTCAACTAAACTTTAATGTAGTCTTAAACTTCACATAGTGCTTAAAATAGCAACAACTGGTTTTACTAAAAGCATAGCACAGAACTTCACATAGTGCTTAAAATAGCAAAGCAACAACTGGTTTTACTAAAAGCATAGCACAGAAAAATCTTTAATGGCAGTAGTTTGGCCGCAGCTGATGGCCCTTTCACAGACTTCAGAGTCGCAAGCCAGTAACGGTAAAACAACTGAAACATATGAAAAAGAACAGCAGACACCCACCGCCTCTGAAACCTCAGGGTGGGTGGGTGGGTTGAGACAAGTTAAAAGAGCAAAACGATTTAATTGACCTGATTTCCCTCCAAATTGCAAACGGAAAGGGAGTGACCCGTACTTTCTATGTGTTTGTAAAAATTACAATAACTGACAGGTAACTTCACTACCAAAAAGGAACGGGTTTTACCCCCAAACAAACTGTACTATTCTTATTAATAGTACTCCTTGTTTGGGAGGTAATTAGATAAAAGAAAGGGGGAAAGCGGAATCTAATGGCAATTAAAACCTATTTGGCTGGGTAGAATGCTTTTTCCTTTTCCGCTTTCTCCCCCTTCGATTGTGTAAGAAAGAACATGTAGTTCTTCCAAACGTTTAGCATTAGTGAGAAGCATGAATAATGTGGTTCTGTCTGATGAATTGTGCTTGGTCTATTTTCCCCTTACACTTTATGATAGGAAAAGGATTGTACACAAACTAGGTTTCACTTCTATACTTTTATTAATTAGAATTCCCTAACAATGGCGGATGTGGGCGTGAACCAGTTTGTTATTACTGAAACAATAATTGTCCTAATAAAGCACAAATGTTCAAGTAAGCACTTCCAATATACACTTAGATAAAGCAAAACTTTTCAAGTAAGCACTGCCAATATTCAATTGGCCTTTAAACAAAAGCATAAAACATTCAAGATAGCACTTCCAATATACACTTAGATAAAGCACAAATGTTCAAGTAAGCACTGCCAATATACACTTGGATTTAACACAAAGCAACAAAATATTCCAGATAGCACTTCCAAATCTTGCTTTAAGTTGGTATATTAAATAGTTGCTTAGCACCAGCAAACCGAATCTTCATTATTATAACACCTCTTTTTGAATAACCTAATTGTAATGCAGGCGCCGCAAAATAGCAATATGGCACCTAATCAGCAAAGCAAAGCACTCATAGCAGCAGGACCCGGACGTGTACTTAAAAGTACAGACATGGTATCCCGTCTCAACTAAACTTTAATGTAGTCTTAAACTTCACATAGTGCTTAAAATAGCAACAACTGGTTTTACTAAAAGCATAGCACAGAACTTCACATAGTGCTTAAAATAGCAAAGCAACAACTGGTTTTACTAAAAGCATAGCACAGAAAAATCTTTAATGGCAGTAGTTTGGCCGCAGCTGATGGCCAAATGGGAGAGAAATGAATAAGGGCCTTTAGCCTGCATTCATATCTCTCCCACCGCCCAAAAGCGGCAGCAAGGCCTAACAAGAGGTTCACGCCCCCTACCTGTCTTTTAATTAGATGGTAAACCAGGGCTGGTAGCAGCGCAGAAAATCACATAAACCCAGATTTATATTTGCAACAGTGTTGCCCGTATTCAAAAAATGAATAATCCGCCATATAGTATGTACTATTAAAAGGTAAATTCATGTGGCACAGGAAAACATAAACCCCTATTTCTTTACCAGCTTGACTGCATGAGTGTTTGACTGCTTTTTAGCAGAGCACAGACCTGAGCCCATTTCCCAATCTCGTGGAAGAATTTCAGACCAAATAATCTTGGTGATAAGCATATTATCGAAGGAATGTAAAAAGGTTGAATAATGTATCAAGATACAAGAATTGTTAATTTGAGTCGGGTTTATGACAAGAAACATTAGCTATATCAGAGGCTAGTTGCCGACCATGGTACCAAAAACACTTAAAAACAAACAGCCTGTAAATAAGTTGCATGTAGAAAATAGATACATATAAGATATATCTAAAATCTCAAGTTTAATAAAATATAAATATGTGTTACAATTAAAGATTCCAACAATATTCCCATAAATCTTAAGATCTAAGACTATATTGTGTTAAAATTATAAATGCATGTTTTAAGACCAGACATTAAGTGGATCAAGGGAAGGAATGCTGATGCGCTTAAAAATTGTCTACAACAGATTAGCCTCCCTTAATCATATCGGTGAGGCCCAGACATTGCCTCCTATGTGCAACAAAATAATGAATCTGGGCCGTCCATTTCTAAAAAGGTTACCAATTTCTGCTGAAACTTTCGCAGCGCCCCAGTCAACAGTCAAATACCTGCCGACCATCCTAATATTGTAGTCGTTGAATACTGAAGAAAACAGAGTACATTGTAAGCGTCGGATAGTATTTTGTCTGCAGACCATTTTAATTTCGAGGTCGTGGCTGAAGCAGCCAAACTAAAACTGAGATGAATAGTTTGCAATGGGTAGATCCCAGACCTTAAGGGCCCTTTCAAATGCGGCTGAAATTGGAAACCGTGTGAGAGTTTGGCCATTGTAGTGTCAAAAGAGGGGCCTGGTAGCCATGCCTAGCTGATATATATGCTGTAAGTGCTCGAATGGGACAAATGGTATTGTTATATTGTTGCATGGGGCGTACTGTCGACCGCTGGCCCAGCTGGTCGGCTTTTGAAACCTGAAGTGAATTAAAAATTTCAATTCTGGTCTCACTGCATAACGTGAATGCTCAATACTTTGCACATATTAATTTCATCATGTGTCAGAAAAGCAATAAATAAAGCATGTGCCTGTATAGATGGGGGTGTCTCTGGCCACCCATTGCCATAAATTCCAAAGCTTGGGCAGGCAAGTGGTATATCTATATGACCATTTGGTGTTTTGGCTAAAGAGGGGTTAATTATTCATCCTGCCTCAGCCTTGAATTCAGATAGAAAATCCGATTGGATAATTTGAGCTTCTAGGTCCGTGTCTCGAGCTGTATGCCTAAAGCAAGCAGGACCGCTGCTGACGAGTAATTGAATTGGCAACTGCATTGTGCCTGGAAGGAACAAGATCTTGCCTGAAAAGCAATGTTATGCTTTCCAAACATACAGATCGAAACAAATGGACAAATAAATGCATAAACCGTTTGGATTTCGTAGACTACTACTTGGTCAGTACTTGGACCCAGGCCTCATTATGCATGAGCATGTGAACTGTCCTGTTGTTCAAGTGTTCCCCTAGAGATGGACAGTTAACAGAACGATGATCTGTGGGAGGAAAGATATATTCCGCAAGATTGAGTGACTGGACCAAGCCTCAGGCCATAGAAAAAAGGACCACTGACCATCTAGGAGGCATGCGAATCCAGAACCGAACGCACCAGCTGTGTTTGATTATAGATGCCATAGTGCCCGAGAACCAAACCGCTCATTAAATACATTCATAGTGTTTTCCCCAGGGTCCAATCAGAGCACAGAAATGTCAGTTGAAAAGGGGGCATGTTGTTGCATGACAAACCATCTTATTAGGGCATTGCCAAGTTGGGATATTACATTGTTATGTAGGCTTCTATTCCTTATGCTTTTCTCTATTCTATTCCCAGCACCATCTATTATATGAAATTTACATTATGTCCTATTCCTATTCCTTAATCTATTCCACACTATTCTTTATTCTATTCTCTACCAATCCCCATTTCACCCATTCATGTCTATTCCTCATACTATGCTCTATTCACTGTTCGTCCCCATCGACAATATACATATATTTTGTAATATTATTATTATTCCTATTCCTTGTTATTTAATTCCATTTATTGAATCTATTATCATTCTCTTTACAATTATTATGATTCATATTTATATTATTGTATTTGTATCATGTTATTATTGTATTATTATTATTGTCAGTAATGTGTTATGATTATTATGATTAGTATTTTTATAATTAAGTCATGATGCATACAATATCTCCTTTGAACTTTATATTCTTAAGTAAGCAATTTTAATAAGTCACAATGAGTCTGTTAAAGTCCCATGCAGTCATTTTTCCAAGAAATGAGCAGCTTTTGCGCCTTATTCACTACGCGAAAATTTACTCAGAAGTATGTTCACAGATCTTTCCAAGCCATTATTATTTTATGGACAATTGCTACCACTACAGAACAAATTGTATGTATTTCATTTGCAAAATAAATGTGACCGAAGTTTGGTGCTATCTGAATACTGGTACACTCCCCTTTGCAATTTATAGTTTCATTACTGGTTTGAAATGTGGATCAAATCTGGGCAAATAAAGGCATCATTTATACTGGTACTATGGGGGTAGGAAAAATAACTTAACAAACGGCAACTGCCGTCTGATTGTGGTACCCCACCCACTGGAAAAATACAAATTTGGATATGGTGGTGCCGGGTATTCTGCCAAATGAAATTCATCAGGTTATTTTATTTATTTATTTGTTAGTAGTATTTTTTTTTTTTTTTTTTTTTTTACTAGCAATTCTGATTTATAATCGAAGGCAGATTTGAGGTTCCGACATGCAAAAGCAGATTTAGTGCCGGAATATTGCATTTGGAAACAGTGTTCTAAGCCATCAATCAGGTATTATATAGTTCTGTAAACAGTGTTTAAGATTTGAACTTTAATTGGGAATCAACCGAATTGTCAACAATGATAAAGGTCTTGTGAGCAATTAGAAACAATGGTATCATAACTGAGCCAACCCAAGCCCCTATGCTGCCTAGGTGAAAGGCGAATAACAGAAAAATATTCTGTTGGGGCTTCGGTCGGGTGTGCATTAATGTGAATACCTCTATGCAACAGACTGTTCTTCAATATTAGTATTTTTCTGGACAACTGTCGGGGCCATTGCCAGTACATTGTTTAGATCATATTTCTGTAAGTACTCTAAATGGTCATATCGAGCTACTGCCGGTTGAAACGATATCCCGATGACAACCACCACAAAAATAGCAAGCCGTCTTACAGCTTGCTGAAGAGACTTGTACGCCCGCCAGACTAAATGGCCATGATGGACCCCAGAACAATGTGTGGTGTGGACTCGGGAAGAAGGGGGTAACTCGACAAACTGGTCGTGTGATTTTGTCTCGGGTGTTTTGACCAACTCCTAATCCCAACGTCACACCGACAATGAGCAATGGAGCCGGTTTCCAAACAAGATCGGACAGAATAAGTATTACCGATATTACCTTTATTACCTATACCACCTTTATATCCTGGTTGAAAAGCCAGAATGGGTTTCACCTCTTGGTTCTGCTGTTGCCGGGCTTGTTGTCAGGTCACATTTACCATGGGTAGAGGCTCGGATTGTAAAGGTGGTGGGAACTGGAGAACCTGCTGCAGGGTCTGGGGCCGGTCGTCAGGCTGTTGGATTATTGGTACATTGTCCAGCTGGGCCAACCGAGCTGAGTCTTGTCCTGTTTCTTGAACAGCCCATGGTCATGTAACGAAATAAACAAGCAAGTGTCACAAGAGGTGTGAAATGATGCAAGTGCTGTGAAGCCGAGAGGATAAATGTATGAATATATTGAATGAATGCCAAGGTAGGCATAAAATACAAGAAATACAAGTATAAACTTACCTGGATGGATAAGCGTGGCTTGTAGGTTTGGGCGTTCAGCTAGAAGAGGAGGAGCTACGCCGCCGCCTGGCGGACGTTCCAATTTTGCCCTTTCGGCCCCTGTCCATTTGGCCCATGTGGCTGTGGCGTCCCCGCATCACTCCTCCCCCACTTTGTTTTTTAGCAGTTAGTAATATTATTATTGTTTGTCCTCTTCCTGAGGCTCTACAGATAGAGAAAGTATAAAGAATATTAAGTTTTCGTTTCTATTAAACGGGTATTATCTTCAAACCCGTGGGTTCCTTCTACCTGAAGGTCTGGACCTGAAAACTTAATAAATATGATATTCATAATAAGGAAGAGAGAAAAGATAGCATAATGGAGTACAAAATCATAATAAATGTAATTATAGCGAAAACCTATGCCAGCTGCCAAATATAGACCAAAAAGAAACATACTAATACTCTAGGCAGCTGGAAACATGTGAAATGACTGCCATTAAATATGCTGTCTCAATTTAACTGATGAGAGGGCAAAACAGAGGTTTGTCTCCCTCTTGTTCATTCCTCCTTCACAATTCAAACCATTCTAGCCGATGCTTCCCCCCAGCCAAAAAAGAAAAATTGATTGAGAAGAACAATACTGACTTATCATAAACCGACCGGCTAGATGAAATCATCAGTACCATAATGAAAACCCCAAATTTGAATTTCAAAAATGACAGTAATGAGCTGTAGTCGGGTTTTAACAAAGACTACCAATTCAAGTTAAACAATTTAGCCAAATTTGAGTTGCTGCTACGAATCAGCTCGGGGACAGGCACTCCTACTATGGAAGAAACAGCCTGTATCACTAGACCTACCCTCCAAGGACCATGACCTCTGTCACCAGGGAAGGGCAGGTAAGGTGAATCGGTCTCAAAGAGCAGTTTACGATGACTTGCTAGCATTAAAGTTTCCTTAGTGCTAGAATCCACTGTGGATTGTCGAGAGAGACTGAAAAAACAATTAGGAAGGGTACTGCTCCAATCATCAAATTCTTTAGAGTCTCCAACAAAACAATGCCTTTGGATTTTTAAATGAGTTAGATTTAAAGAAACTAACATTTGGAGAACTCCTTTAGCTGCAGAACCATCATTCTTGTCCCTACAATGAATAACCACAGGCTTGTCAAGCCGGTCCGCCAGTTTAAGTGCTTTTTTGAGAAATTGGTGCTGGGCCTCAACCTTACCCTTGACGCACTCTTGCCTGTTATGGGCACTTGAGCAGCGACATGTAGTGGTAAAGTCAAGCCCAACTTCCCCAACAGCAACTGCCTCTGGATATTGCTGAAACTGGCGCTCCAGCTTGGCAAACATGTGATCTGCATTATTTCTGTAAAGGAGATGTGGGTGTATTCCTAAGGTGAAGCTGATCCTATTGTCTGAAGCAATCAATTTAGGAATAGTACCCCATTTGTTTGGAAAGACAAAATTTGTTACAGCATGGACTAGATTGACCTCAGATTTAGACTGTGCTTCCAATTCCCTAAGAGTTTTTGTAGAAGTACCAACTAGCTGATCCATGTGAAAGTGACCATCAATAACGTGGTACCTGAACACAGGATGTCCAACGGACGGACTAGAGCCATTAGGGTTTACATAGTTAACAATAGAGAGAGACAGTGTTCTTTGTTCAGGGTTAAGTTTTAGGAGAATTTGTGTCAAGGTCAAATAGTTCAACAGTTCAGAAGTGCGAGAAGGTTGGCAAGGATCATAAGATGGATTTGGCTCTAACCCAGCTAATCGGTCATACTCCCTGAGAAAGAGTATCTCCTCATCAAGGAAATGGGCCTTAGAGGAAGTAAGCTGCTTTTCCACGACAAGTCCCAGAAGAGCCTCAAGAGTCCCCAGTCCAAGGCAATTACTGATGAACAGAAGAAATCCGTTCACCAGCAAATACCAAGCATTTAGCTGGGATTCTCCCTCTATCTTGCTGTGACTTGCGTGGAAACGACGCAATTCAGACACGTCACTAGAGGACTGGCAGCTGGCACAAGCAACTGCTGGACACATATACCAGGGTATATGTGTCCTATTTATGTGCCTTTTAAGATGATTTACATCTGCATTGCAGATGCCACAGAGTGTTTGAAAGCGAGCTTTCTTGGGGGGCATTTTGGCAGTTGTCTTGATTCTGGAATTTTCTAAATAAACAAGTAACAATTTATTAGTTATAAATTATATATCCATGGTATCTTTTGCTAATTTATTGAAAGCTATTTTTCCCAATATTTGAAAATATTATGACCTAACTTTATAGATACGTTGTGTGTTAAATATAGTAGTTGGTTAGAGAAGGTAGAAAATTAAGAAATATAATATATACATAAAGTAACTAATATATAGATAAATATATATAGAAATGGGATTATAGAATTGAATTGAATGAAATCCCATGTGTTAAATCATTTGAGTATAATTCTCTTATTGAAAAAAAATTATCTGACTTAAGTTTTCTGGTAACCAGACGGAAAGTATAAAGAAGTTAATAAAGTTATGCCGTGCAGTCAATATATTGACTTATAAATCAATATTATGACCGATCTTCATAACATTACATAAATGGATACTATCTATCAATTAAATAAACCGACCGGCTGGTTAACAGATAGACAGTCTCCAAACAGACAGACTTCAAACATGTAACAAAATTCCCATTAATCGATAATAATGAACCGACCGGCTGGATTGCCGATCAATAGGAATGAACATTAAAACAGTGACTATTACAATCCATATCTATCGGCTAAATAAACCGACCGGCTGGTTAACCGACAAAAATGAAACATGAAACAATATGTTAGGAACATTATGCCTTCCTATCAGCCACATAAACCGACCGGCTGGATGGATGATAAGAAAGAAACATGGAACAGAAGACATTACATCTTTCCATCAACTACTTGAACCGACCGGCTGGAT
The DNA here is from genome assembly GCA_963576725.1 of Azorinus chamasolen. Classification (NCBI taxonomy): domain Eukaryota; kingdom Metazoa; phylum Mollusca; class Bivalvia; order Cardiida; family Solecurtidae; genus Azorinus; species Azorinus chamasolen. The sequence goes on from OY755247.1 coordinate 70,027,091, forward strand.
AGATGATAACGAAAGAACATTAAACATAGAACATATGGACATTTCTTATCAGCTATATAAACCGACCGGCTGGATAACTGACAAGAATAAGATATAAAACATATTAGGTATATAATGCCTATCTATCAGCTATATAAACCGACCGGCTGGATAACCAATAGATAGGTACAAATAAAAGATCGAGAAAACATAGGACCAAGAGTTTACCCATCAGTCATAATAAACCGACCGGCTGGATGACTGAGAGTAAGACATACAGCACAAGACACACTTTACCCATCAATCATAATAAACCGACCGGCTGGATAATTGATGGATAAATGTAGAAAAATTAACCTATAAACCTGTCTTTCAGTCGCGCAAGCGGGCAGGCAATCTAATTTTCCGACCACCCCTAGAAGTTGGAGTTGGAGGCTCAGGAGTTGGAGAAGAAGGAGCCGTTTCCACCTCCAAATCAGGATCGGACAGAGAATCCTCGATCAGCTCGGGCTGCGATTGGCTATCCGAGTCATCCGGAAGCATGTATGGCAATGTCTGATCTAGGTCTATGTCCATATCTGGTTCCTGTTCGTCTGTTTGCTGTTCGTCCAAGGTCTGATTCATGTCTGAGAAGTCATGTGATTCCGGATCTAAATCCAAAATCACATGCCTTCTCTTTTTGAGCCATAGAGGCAGATCAGAATCTCGGCAGAGTTTGAGCCGATCATGATGCACAACAAAAGACTTCTTGTTGGACTCTAACCTATACAAGGGGTGGTTTTGGGAACAGACAATGAACGGTCCTGTCCAAGGTGGTCTTAGCTTTGAGCTAACGCCCACCTTTGTTGAGGTATCTCTTAGATACACTGGATCACCTGGGCTAAATGACCGCTCTTTCAGTCTCAGGTCATAGTCACGTTTTTGTCTCAGCTGAGTTTGACCAATTTTGTCTCTAGCTAAGACATGGATTTCAGACATCCTGGAGATGAGACTTTTCACCCAGTCATCTGCTTCAACCGGAGAAAAGTCAATTTGACCCAACAAAAGATCCAACGGCTGGATTGTTTCCCTCCCCAGCATCATCATGTTTGCCGAAAAACCAGTGGTATGGTTTTTCATTGAATGCAAAGCCATGGCGATCAAGGGGAGAAAACCATCCCAATCCTTCAGACCTTTAGAGATGAAACTTCGAATCATTTGAAGAATAACCCTGTTAAAAACCTCACACTGTCCGTTTGAACAAGGCCTATATGGGGTTGTCCTAGTTTTTGAAATTTCCAGAAGTTTACAAAGTGCCTGAAACAAATTACTTTCAAAATTTCGTCCCTGATCTGAATGAATTTCGAGCGGGCAACCAAAAGTGCTAATGAAACGGTCAAGGAATGCTTTGACAGTGACTTGAGCATTCTGCTCGGGGATAGCAGCCAGTTCCACCCACTTTGTGAACTGGTCTACCATGACCAAAATGTACCTATTTCCTTTGCTACTTTTATGAAATGGGCCCAATATATCAATGTGAACCCTTTCCATAGGATAACCTGAGTGGTATAAACGTTGACCTGCCCTAGGGGTTCTATTGCCCTTCTTGTTCCTATTGCATATTCTGCACCCAGAAACATACAATTCCGTATCCCGGGTCATGCCGTACCAAAAATACTTATCTTTAAGTCTATTTGTTGTTTTGGCAATGCCAAGATGACCTGATGACCTACAGTCATGACATCCTTGCAACACTTGCTGTCTCAAGGTCTGCGGGATTACAATGCATGACCTTGTGCCTAATTCAGGGTGTTCAGACCATTCATAAAATAGGATGCCATTGGAAATTGAAATACGTTCACGGCATGACCACAGAGACCTAGTTTCGGGACTTGTCAACATCAGTTCCCGTCTGGATGGCTCATAACTGTGTTCGAGCCAGTGCATGACCAGACCTATGTTGGGATCTTGCCATTGAGAATCCCGTAATTGTCTAGAAGTCAGTCCTTCAACCCAATTGGATGATCCAGCTTCTTGTGAATCGCTCACCTCTACAATATTCATGACTGCCAGTGGTACCACATCGTCGACATCCTCGGCGAAGCGAGACCACTGGTTTTGAGCACGAGTACAATATGAACATCCGCCGCATGGGAGATCCCTCAGATCCGCTCCTGCATAATAGCAATCACATGATCGGAGGGTATCCCCAATGCGGCTCAAAGAATCTGCATTTACGTGCTCACAGCCTTTTCTATGGACAATAGTCATGTTATATTGTGATAGCTCTTCAAGCCATCGCGCTAATTGCCCTTCTATATGCTTGAATCTGGTGAGCCAAACTAAACTATTATGGTCAGTACGAACCAGAAATGGATGTCCCAGTAGGTAATGTCTGTAAGTCCTGCAGAATCTAACCAAACTTAAAAGTTCTTTACGTGTCGTGCAGTACTTACGTTGAGCGGGCAGTAGAGTGTAGCTACCAAAACTAATAGGTTTAACCACTCCGTCCTGAATCTGGGACAATGCCCCACCAATCTGTCTATTACTGGCGTCAACGTCCAGAATGAATGTGCCTTTAGGTGAAGGGTGGTAAAGTAATGGGGACTTAACCGCTAACTCTTTCAATTGAGTGAAAGCATGCTCATGTTCTTGAGACCACATAAACTGTCTGGCATTAGACAATGCATATAAGCTCTCAGCGACCCTTGCAAATCCCTCAATATGACTTCTATGGTAATTCATAAAACCCAAGAAGGACTGCAAGCCTTTCGCATTTGTAGGTCTAGGCCAGTTCTTTAAAATTTCCATTTTTCCTGGAGAAATTGAAACACCATGTTCACTTACAAGCTTTCCCAAGAACTCCACTTCCTTTTTAAAGAAAATGCACTTCTTGGGCTTAAGCTTCAAGTTATTTTCCTTGAATCTGGTGAAAACCTTGCGAAGGATAGAAAGAGTATTGTCAAAATCTGTACCAAGAATGATTAGATCATCAAGATACACGACAAGCTCTTCCCATGTCAAACCTCTGAGAACTAACTGCATGGCCCTTTGGAAAGTCGCGGGGCTGTTACAGAGCCCCATGGGGAGACGCGCCCATTGAAATGTGCCAAACCGGCTAGTAAAACTGGTTTTACTTTTAGAATTTTCTGCTAAAGGTATTTGATAATAACCACTACAAAGGTCGAGGACACAGAAAAGTTTCTTCCCTTGTAATGAGTCTAGACAGTCTTCAATTATAGGGAGATTGTAATTATCTTTGACAGTTTTATTGTTGAGGGCCCTATAGTCTAGACAATAACGTAAATCCCCTGACTTTTTGCGGACAAGAACTGGAGCCGAAGACCAGTCAGAAGAAGAAGGTTCAATGACACCTTGTTGTAAGAGTTTGTCAATGTATTCTTTTTCTTGTTGCTGGAATTTCAATGGAGTGCGCCTAAATTTTTCCTTAACAGGGATTTCGTCAGTCGTCACAATTTTGTGCTCTACATCTTTGAGACAGCCAAGGTCAAAATCGTCTTTCGAAAACACTGATTGGAATTCAATCAAAAGATTTCTGAACTTTGTTTTTTGAACTTGGTTCAGGTCCGAACTTGATTTTTCAAACATGCTAGCCAAATGTTCAGGCAAAGAACCAGTATTGGGTGTAGAGCTTTTAACAGACTTGTCACATGTATTGTCAGACTCAATGAGAGTCACTGGTTCAGCCTGCCCTAAGAAAATGTCACGTTTGAAAAGTCTATATGAGTTCGAATCATTGATGACCTTCAGTTTAACATTTTGTGTGTTTTCACCATACACTGACGCAACCAGACAACTTTTGAAGTTTGAAGGTTCAACTACAAAACTAGATGGCAAAAGTTTCTCAGTTTTTGCTTCTAAAAAACCAATTGAATTTGGCGGGATAACTACCCTTCTTACATTGTAGACTCTGCAGCCATGATCATTTGGGTAAATTTTCAAAGGGAATTTTTCATTGTCAATGGACATTGTGCTATTGCCAAAATCAATAATAGCTCCCAAGGGTTTGAGAATATCTAAACCTAAAATGCACGGAGTATTAATTGGGGCTATGCACACTGTGTGTAAAACCGTGCGATTACAGATTGTCAATGGTACATTTTCTATTATTGAACCTTTAACTGGATCAGGACCAATGCCCTGAAGTATGCAAGGTGCAATAATTTCATGATTTTCGAGCATACCTTTGAACTTTTCTTCTTGTAAAATTGTAATCATGGCTCCACTGTCTATCAATGCCACGACTGGCGTGGAGTCTATAAAAATTCCACGAAAAACCGCGTGCCCTTCAGTGAGCTTGACAGAAAATGATTCCATGTCACGACCCTTCTTATTGGGTGGGGCTAGTTGTGGGTCGCTTTCCCAACCAGCCCTTCCAAGTTTAAACACTTGGATTTCTCCTCATTAGGCAAGGGGCTAGCAGATCTTGCATGGTAATCGTGCCGGGGTTGACCAATGGCACGATCTGGAAATCGGCGTGGGGATTCTCTGTATCCCCTATCTGGACTACGGTAACGATCCCTTGGAGGGGATCTATACCGATCCTCGCGCCGATCCCAGTCCCTATTTCTCCTAGGGTCAAAACCACTCCTATTCGGACTTGGTGAACGCGAATAGGGTCTTGGGGAGTATGGCCTACTTGAATACGGCCGACTAGAATAACGGTCTGAACGGTCTGGTGACCTACGATAGGAATCCCTATCTGACCGTTCATACCTAAGGTTGGGACGCCCCCTGTCGTACTCTCTGTGAGTGCGACTAGGACTGAAACCTCGGTCCCTGTACCTGTCATGGGGGCTTGGGTAGCGCTCTCCTGGCGCTTCGTAATAAGGGGATGGTGACCTTGACCTCGGGTTTAAATGGGACTTTAAAAGGGACTCCATACCCCGTAATAAGGAGTCACCGAGTTCCTTGAAAGAAGCTTCTGGGGTCACAGAGAGAGCCTTTTGTTCAAAGGTCACCTGTTTTGTGACCCCCAGAACTTTAGAGTTTGCACAAAAAGCTTTCACAAACCTTAAAGCTTCTTGCATGCTCTTAGGCTTCCGTCCAAGAGCATCCAATGCTGCCTCCTTGTTTTTGAGCCCTCGGAGAAAGGCCTCTGTAGTCAGGCGATTGAGGAGTTCATTGTCCCTCTCACCCCTGTAACCATCATTGGCCAGAGCTTGGATTTTTTGAAGGAATTCCTCCTCCGTCTCCACATCCTGTTTGATGGCTGACAATTTCTGCCTGGCAGCCATTGGCTCATCTCGGTAATCAAACCGGACAGCCATGTCCTGAACTAACAGGCCGAAATTGTCAGCAACCGTAGACCTGTTTGCATATTCTAACGCTTGGTCAGAGAGACAGTCGAAGAAGCGATCTAATTTCTTCGCCTCATTCCACTGTCTCCTATTGGCCACACGATTGAACTTTGCCAAAAAGACATCAAACTTAACCCCGACAGGCTTGCCGGAGAAAGTTTGCATCCTTGGCACTTGTGGTGAAGTGGACCGATTTCTATGGGTCCTTGGTCTTTCCGGACTCGGACTACGAGGACGTGTATGGAGGAAGTCGCTAGTGGGTGTCCTATCGGTAGGTGGAGGGGGTGGGGGTGGTGGAAAACCATTACCTGCACCTGCGCCAACATAAACACCACCTCTGGTACTGCCTGCAATTGTGCGGCTTATTGTCCGCAATACATTAGTGGCCTGGCCAGTTTCCTCTTTAACTACCTGAGGTGGTGGGGCTTCTACATCAGAAGGTTGACCAGGTGGCGACAGAGGCTGCGATGGGGGCGGTAAAAATATTGGAGGAGGCAAGTATGGAGCCAATCCAGGAGCACTCACAGGGGGCTTGAATCTAGTATCTAGCCTAGATTCTAATTTCCTGAAGTCCTCCTGGAGCTGAGATTCAAAGTAACTCTGGCGCTCAATAAGCGGCTGGATTCTAGCTTCTAAGCTAGCTTCCAGTTGCTTAAAGTTGCTCGCCAGAGCGCGGTCACTTCTTTCATGCCGCTCTTCCAGTTGATAACAAAGTTTTTGCTCTATTGCATTTTGCCTGACTTCCTGTTTGTTTAAAAACTCAGTCAAAATTTTGGTTTGCTGATCACAGAAACTCTTCAAGGACGCCTCTTGACTTTCAAGTTGTCCCCGAAGAGCTACTCGTTCCTTTTCAGCAACCTGAGAATTTCTAATGGACAATTCGTCCGAATTACTAATTCGCTGGAGAATTTGTTCCAGCCTCTCATCGCCTCTTGGTCTGGTAAGGGAAATTTTCCCTTGATCTAACAAAGCCTGCCAACTAACTGCTTTGCTAATTTCTACCAACTCATCGACGGTCAAATCCCTCTCCTCATCAACGGCGAGTCTTCTGCTCTGCATTACAGCAGCAGCAGTCTTTTCCCCGACATTTTGGAGAGTTTTCATATCCGCCAATGAGCAGGTGAAAAAGTTCATGGCTTTGTCAGACATTGTTACAAAGTTATTTATCAAAAGAAAATGTCAAAAAAATGTCAAAAGAATGAAAGAAAATATTGAAGTAAGTAATATTTAATTAATGGTGAATATTATCAACACCCGATGATATCGGATGGTGACGAAAGAGTACCGGTAAGGTAACACAAAAAGATGCAGTCACCTCGCGGAAATTTTCAAAGAAATTTCTTCACAAAATGCAAAAAATATCAATATAAATGGAAAAACAATTAATATATGTTGACAATTATCAATTCTCAACACCCGACGATATCGGATGGTGACTAAAGAGTACGGACAAAGGTACAAAAAAGAATGGAGTCACCTCGTGGAAATTTTCAAAGAAAACTTCCACAAAATGCAAAAATATCGATATAAATGGAAAAACAATGAATATATATTGACAACTATGAAGTATCAACACCCGATGATATCGGATGGTGACTAATTACAACGGATAGAAAAAATTGAAAACGGCGTGGAAGCCTGTGAAAATTTGCAAAGAAAACTTTCACGAAAAAATGCCTAAAATAACAATTAAATGCCCTTCCTTTTTGCTCGCAGCGCCACTTGCTGTGAAGCCGAGAGGATAAATGTATGAATATATTGAATGAATGCCAAGGTAGGCATAAAATACAAGAAATACAAGTATAAACTTACCTGGATGGATAAGCGTGGCTTGTAGGTTTGGGCGTTCAGCTAGAAGAGGAGGAGCTACGCCGCCGCCTGGCGGACGTTCCAATTTTGCCCTTTCGGCCCCTGTCCATTTGGCCCATGTGGCTGTGGCGTCCCCGCATCACTAGCATGCAAGGAATGCCTAACTTAAACTGCTATGAAAACTATGTATTGGAATCGGGTTGGTTGTGTATTCTTAACTTAATAAGTAATGTACCAGAAATGATCCATATAGACAAATAACCGTTGTAGGTTTCTTATATATATATGTTGTATACATCTTATTGTAAGTCAATGTAGAGCATTCGGTTTGGACAATGTAGAGTACTTGGTTTGGATAAATGTTTATTATTAATCCGTACTCGTGACGGTTTCATGTCATTTGTGCATAGATCTAATCAAATTCCGGTCATTTCTGATTAATCTGACCAGACATAATCATGATAGACGAAGCTTTTTTGGAATTGCAATCACATTCTAAACTTTTTATGTAGACACAAAGTTATGCATTAAATTTTTAGTCTTCCCGATATGATGCAACAACCACACACACACAAACAAACAATAATAATGATAAATGTTGGCGCATAAAGACGAAAGTTATTAGGAATTATGTTGATAAAGGAAATGTAATAGGTTTACATATATGCTTTGCGGGGTTCGAGTACCCTAAGGACGAAGCGTCCCAGGACGAACGGGTCGCGCAAGCTATAATTACTACAGTGTCCAATATCCATCGTGTGGAGTCTACATGTAAAGCAGAACGACAGACACGAAACTATATAAGTTTATCCAAGATGTATGGACCTCTGAAAATGTAAAGGTATCATTGAGACAAGTTAAAAGAGCAAAACGATTTAATTGACCTGATTTCCCTCCAAATTGCAAACGGAAAGGGAGTGACCCGTACTTTCTATGTGTTTGTAAAAATTACAATAACTGACAGGTAACTTCACTACCAAAAAGGAACGGGTTTTACCCCCAAACAAACTGTACTATTCTTATTAATAGTACTCCTTATGTAATTTGGTAGATCTGTTTCTTTAGTGTTTTAAATGGCTACAATGTTTCACCTTCCATATTTGTCTAAAAATATTCAGTAGTGATTAAAATTTGGATTAAATATAGAATAGAAAAAATGGTTAAGGTGTGACTGTGACCCACTTGATTAGTTATGATATGCATTCCTCCTGTATCTCTAGCATAACCCCTTGTTGTGGTGTTTCACGATTGCTGTTGATAACATGGCTGAGACAGCCCATCCTACATGATTGAATTTTACATTGAACTCAGTTGTGTGATCTACTATCAATCCACCAGTCGTATACTAGATACTTATAAACGTGTACGTTTAAAACGGTAAGGCTTTGCAGTAATCAATTACCTCAAAGTTAAAAGGAAGAAAATATACGTTAGCTGTACGAAGACGTTTAAGAACTGGTATGTAGCCATGCTAATTTTGAATATATAGCATTGAAATGTAGCCATACTAAATATGAAGAATCTATAACATTGGCATGTAATCATGCTAAATGTGAATCTATAACATTAGCATGTAACCATGCTAAATGTGAATCTATAACATTAGCATGTAAACGTACTAAATAATCAATAACATAGGCATATAACCATGCTAAAACGGAATCTATAACACTGGCATGTAACCATGCTAAATATGAATCTATAACATGGGCATGTAACCATGCTAAATATGAAGGATCTATAACATGGGCATGTAACCATACTAGATATGAATCTATAACATTATCATGTAACCATGCTAAATATGAATTAATAGTATTGACACGTAGGCATGCTAAAAATCAATACCGGTATATAGCATTGGTAGACCATGTAGCCACGCTAAGTATGAATATATAAATATTAGCATTGTTTTGTGTAGCCATGCTAAACATGAATCTCTTGCACTGACACGCAACCATGCTAAATATGAATCTGTAACACTGGCATGCGGACATGCTAAATATGAATCTATAGCATTGGCATCTAACCCTGTTGAATATGAATATACAGCATTGGTTGCAGTCATGCTTAATATGAAGCTATAGCATTGTTATATGTAGCCATTCTAGACATGAATCTGTAGCACCGACATCTAACCATGCTAAATATGAATCTAAATAGTATTGGTATGCGGTCATGCTAAAAATGAAGCTATAGCATTGGCATGTAGCCACGCTAAATATGAAATTATAGCATTGACATATGTAGCTATGCTAAAAACTGGTAAGAAACCTTGCTAAATATGAATCTATAGAATAGGTATGAAATCATGCCAAATATGATTCTATCGCATTGGCATATAAATCAGCTAAATACGAATATACAGCATTGTCATGTAACCCTGCTAAATATGGATATATAGCATTGGTATTGAAACCATGCTAAATATTCTTAATATATTATATATATGTGGCCATACTAAATTCTGAATATATAGTATTTGCATGTAGCCATACGATTTAATTGAATATGTAGCATTGGCATATAACCATGCTAAGTATGAATATATGTAGCATTGGCATGTAGAGATGATAAATATGAGTATACATATAGACTTGGCATGTAGCCATGCTAAATATAGATGCTCTTACATGAGTGTTTATTACAAATTGTTTACTGTAAAGATGAACTGTTGCATTTCTGCGTTTTACGGCACTGTTTCGGCACTTCCACACCGCAGGTTATGTGATAAATTAATATAAGTATAGCATTGGCAAGTAGTTATGCTAAATATGAATTAGTCAGCCCTTAACCGCCATCCTACGGAAATACAGTAGAACCCCTCTAAAGCGACCACTTAAAAATAATCACAGCAGGTGAGGACGAAAGTTATGCAGAAAGGTCATATGGGAGCTTTCTTTATAACTCTCGTCCTGTATTAAGCTACCACCTGCCTCTATCACCCATACTTATGTCCCTTTTTGGTGGTCGCATTAGAGGGGTTTTACTGAAGTAATGTTTGCTCATACTGATATGAGTTGAAAACTGGTTACATACGATTGGTTCACGCATTTTAGAAACTACAGACCGAGTGTCAAACAGCTTGGATCACGATAAGACGCCAAATAAGTCGGTGTCTCATTTGGACCCAAGCTGTTTGCAAATGTCGGCTAGGTCGCGATCAGCAGGATAAGGGCTAAGAGAGAAAGTTGTATATAAAATTTAAATAGTAGTTGGGAACCCATAGGACACTCCCCCCTCCTGGTATTTGGTAAGCAGGGTGTATCATGTATGCATGGCGTGTACTGCTGGTTTCCCAAATGCTATTATAGAATTATCTAGAAGTGTGTAGTTATAGAACGGATGCAATCATATGGAGAGTTAACTTAACGTGATACAGCTCTGAATAAAAGGTAAGGTTACAGTTGTAGACGTTTGATGTTGTCTAAGAACATAGTTTTAACCGATCTAATGCTAAGCGAGTTTTGACTGACATCTGCAAATAGCGTGGATCGAGATCAGACCTCGACTAATTGGCGTCTCATCAGGATCCAAGCTGTGTCACTCTACCTATAATTTCTCAAACAATTTAGGCTACTGGGTTTTTTGCAATGAAAGTTTCAGTTACAGCACGAGAAGGATCAATCCATTACCTCATAGGCTATATTTAGACCCTATCTATTTGAATACAAATGTAAACCTACTGAAAAGGAGCATTTACTTGAAAAAGGGAATTTTTAGAATTGTGTAGTTTTTTAAACGATCATGATAAATAGTGCATTTGCTCCTAAGGAGCAAATTGCTCTGTTTATCACAATCGTTACATAAAGTGACTTTTACAGAGGCGCCAAAAGGTGTCATATGAGGGAATTGCTTAAATCAGTATTGTAATTGGGTTGAGTTAGTCGGGTATAGGCAACTGGTGAGAGATCAATAGGTCCCGGATCGTGTGGCTATTTTAAGAGTGCTGGCCCTTGTGTTCGAGTCCTGGTCGGGCCACCTATTGTCCTGTTACATATTAACCTCTATTAGGGTTAAGCCACCATCTGCATGAAACGATATAAAAACTCCTCGTTACTAATATTCCGATTTAGAGGGAGTTCACTGTATTAGGAGACACCACCCAGCCTACCTACGAATGGCATTTAACCCGTTCATTCATATGGAAGCATTTTGACGCTTTGTGTAGTTGTGAATTGTGCAGTTTTTAAACGATTGTGATAAATAGAGCATTTGCTCCACAGGAGCAAATACTCTATTTATCGCAATGGTTTCAAACTACAAAATTCTAAAATTTTCCTTTTCTTTAGATAATGCTCCTTTTCGGTAGATTTATTCAAAGTGGTTTAATCTAAAAAGTTTAGATTACTGGTTAACCAGTCAAAGTTATTTGAGGAATCAGTACCAATTCCGGTCTTTTTTCAGATGGCATCGTAATGCAGAGTGAATTTCATGCAGAAAGCTCCGATATGACTAGGAGTATAGTATTCCTCTAAACTGGACTTTCAAATTAGTATCAATGCCTGCCTTTTAAACCAGTGACAGCTTAACCCATTCGCCCATAGGCTATTTTAGATCCAACCTCTTTGAATAAATCTGCCGAAAAGGAGCATTAACTAGAGAAAAGGAAATTTTAGAATTTTGTAATTTGAAACCATTGTGATAAATAGAGCATTTGCTCCTATAGGAGCAACTGCTCTATTTATCACAATGGTTTCAACAGGTGACTTTTACAGAGGCATAGAAAGGCGTTTGCATTTATGGAGTAAAGGGTTACTGCAGTACGATCATTCTACAAGGCTCTCACCCTGCATTATGTATTTAGCTCCCAATGTCGCCTATGTGATTACCTATGCAAACAGGTTATCGGTGTCTCATCAGGATCCAAACTATTCGTTACTGTTAATGTTTATGAAAATGAAGAAAAAATAAACATGAAAATTGTAGCAGGCGACAAAGATTGCAAACAACATACTTTGGCAGGAAAAGGGTTAAGCTACCATCTGCATGAAAACATGTAAATTCCTCTTTACTAAAAGTCTGGTTTAGTAGGGCAGTGCAGTAGCAGTTCTAAATATAGAATTTAGGTATACCCCTTACATTATTGGTAACCCAGTCAAGTGACGAAATTGTAGCGCCTATGGTGAAATACATTATACCTTGTGACGTTATATTGGTGGGATTATCTTAATAGATCCAGCTCCTTCTCAGGTAGTTTTGTAGTAGAGTAATTAGTTAGAGCTGTAGAAATGTCAGGTCACAAATATAAGATTATTAACAAAACTATAAACTACGTTTTAATGTAAGTACACCATGGCTTACGTCTATGTCAACAGCAAACAAGTCACCATTATAGAAAGTTTATTTTTTGTGAATGAAGCCACCATATTATTTTCTGGTTTGTTGTATATTTCGCTTTTAGTATAACTGCCACATGGGTCTGAAAGGGGTGGAGCTCCGCTCGCCATGTTCTCGTCCTAGTCTCATTAATGACCCGTAAGACAGCATGCTAATTTTGTGACAGGTGCCGTCTTACATCTGCCGGGATATCGTTAAAACCGAAAGTAGCTCGATATCACCATTTAGAGTACACAGATGTGAACTAGTTCTCGTCCTAGACGCGTGTTTTGATCACAGGGGTCTGGACCGCTTCATGGGGGTCTACATGTACTATATAATAACAAGGGTTCCAACTAGCAGAACGGACATCCGTGTACCACAAGTACAAATATGAATGTAACTCTTGCAATTTCAATGATAATTTTGTAATTATTTCGGCTATTGAAAGGCAATATATTTTACTCTCAAATAAATATAATCTTCTCACGGTAACTTACGCGCAATTATCAATCCAACAACGATTTTCTCAAAATTTCACGTGTTTTCTGGGTCATTGACAAACGTTCGTTCACCCCGGTTTCACTATATCACAGCCATAACCTGGCGATTTTCAGTTCAAAAGATGGTGTGGTTCAATAAAACAACCCAATTATATCACCAATCTCCATTTGTTTTGTCCTCTAAATAAGTAAGTAACTAGTAACAGCGGCCTTTCCGTCTGTCGTTATGTTTCTATTTCGGATGCTGCCATTTTGCAACAAATTTGAATGGAGCCATTTCATTGGACGAGCGAAGGAAAAGTTGGGAAATCCGTGACGTCACGTACAATGGCTCCTTCCTCGACGATTTGAAGCAAACTGACAAAACTCGCTAATTTTACATCATTCTTTTGATGCTGGGGACTAAAAATTGGAGGTGGGTGATAGAATTGATTCGTTTTATTGAACCACGCCATTTTTTAAACTGCAAATTGCCAGGTTATTGCTGTAATATAGTGAAACCGGGGTGAACGAACGTTTGTCAATGACCAAAAAAACACGTGAAATTTTGAGAAAATCATTGTTGGATTGATACTTGTTCATAAGTTACCGTTATAAGATTATATTCATTTGATAGAAAAATATATTGGCTTTCAATAGCCGAAAGACTTACGAAACTATCATTTAAATTGTAAGAGTTACAGTCATGTTTGTACTCGTGGTACACGTATATTCGTTCTGCTAGTTGGAACCCTTGTTATTATATAGTACATATAGACCCCAATGAAGCGGTACAGGCCCCTATGATTTTGAGAAGTTCTGCATCTACGCGCCATGGGAACCTGTACATCAAGAAAAATGTAAATGCTATTGATTGGCACAAAGCTTTGCTTGCTAGGTCAAATCACGGGGGTCTGAAGTGTGCCTGGACCCGGTTCAGGCACACTATATATATATAATCAATGGTTACTACCCAGAATATATTTTTGACATGGACGGGCCATTTAGGGGTCCAATTAACACTTCAGACCCCTATGGATAAGACGCACTTATTATCAATGATTGTCAAGCCCCTTCCACATTCACGATATCGTATACAATAGCACCTCTCATAAGCGACCATTCATTTATTAAACATAAAAGACAGACGCTTGCTTAGTACAGGGCAAAAGTAATGCAGAAAGCTCGTATAAGATCGTTCTGCATTGCTTTTGACCTTCACTAAGCGACATTAAACCCTTTTTAATGGCCGCTTGATACAGGTTCTACTGCATCACAAACAATAACAGTCCTAGATACAGGATGTCACAATGAAGGTCGATCTGTGTGGTATGTGTTGACAAGCAAGATCATTTTCGAACTGCTCACTCCAGTTTGCAAGTTGTGTAGCAAAATACAGAAAATCGTTGAATACAACATTCCCAGTAGAGTGGTCCATAATTCCATGCCATGCCATATGAAGGGTCTACACTGTGCACATGCCAGTTAACACACATTAGCCCATAGTGACGCATTTTTGCGCATCTATAAAAGTCATTTTATGAAACCATTGTGATGAATAGAGCATTTGCTCCTATAGGAGCAAATGCTCTATTTATCACAATGGTTTTAAACTACAAAATTATAAATTGTTCCTTTCTTCTAGTTAATGCTCCTTTTCGATAGCTACATTCAAAGAGGTTGGGTCTAAAAATAGCGTATGAGGTAATGCATTAACTTATTCCCGGCATCCACAGTTGTACACACAGGTGAACATAAAAGATTGGCCCATTAACCATTTCACATAAAGGAACGAATTTTGGAACTTCTTTTATATACAGAGTAGACCCAGATCTGAGTCTTCTGATCAGGGTCTTATCAGCTTGGTAAACCCTTTCCCTGTTATATGTTTATTACAAAATCCATTACTTAGATCTACTTATATTCTTGGGCAAATTAGAGATAATGAAATATGGAAGATGGAACATTGTAGCCATTTTAGAAACTAAAGAAATACATCTTTCAAATTCCATTATCAGACGAAGCATTCCCTGATCTGGGTCTACTCTGTTTGCAGAAGCGCGAAAACATGTTTGTATGAGGGAAGGGGTTAAGCAATAGTACAGGTCTAAAATTACAGTTTTTGCTGTTACAAAAAGTTCTTTTGTTCATAATTCTGTTATAAAAATGCTTTTAAATATCTAAGTTGACATTATGTATTTCATGCATCTCCATGAGGTAAATGGTTAATCAGTCAAGCTAACTCCTCAGCATTAAGATACTGAGCAATATTAACCAATATGTCTCAACTGATACGTAATGTATAAAGCATTTCTTTACTAAAAGTACTGTGTCACGAGCAAGAATAATGCTTACGTAATATACACCGGCAATGAACATTCTACGTCTAAAAATAGATTTCTGGTTACCCAGTCAAAGTTAATGACTCATTAGATGTAACCTCAGCTGTTTCTGTCGAAATACAGCGAGTGTAATCTATCGAGGAAGAAATAATTACCGCATGGTTTATAGGCAAGATAATAGTTAACCATGACAGAGACTATAGAAGCATATGACACTAATAATAGTTTTATTAGCAAATAGATCTAGAACAAACATATATAATCCGATGGCTCCTACATGAGCCGTCTGATCTGGGTCTACTCTGTGTGCATGCTAAGGTGTCACACGTGTTCTTATATGAGAGTAGGGTTAGTTGTTATGAGAAAAGTGGTCGCAGAGTCAATGTAATACAAGTAGAACCCCTAGTCAAATTCCGGCAATGTCGAGTAGGTATTGACGTGCGTGTATTGCTGACTGACGTATATTATGTACAGTTCGCCCCCTCTTAACTGGAATTCTAGTAGAGAATAATTGAGGTACTTTCAGGCAGGTGGCTGCTTAATGCAGGGTGATAGTCTTGCAGAAAGCTCCTAAAGGAGCTTTCTGCATGACTTTCACACTGCATTGAGCTGCAACCTGTTTCCGAGATCGATATTTATACAGTAAATATGTTACGTCCGGTTTAGATGACTTTTACTGTATATTCCGAGGGGTGTTCGAAAAGTGTTCTTAAACTTATTTATTAATGTGATTTTTTTTATCCTATAAATATTCGCTTTAATAAATAGAATATGAACCTTTTCCGGATACTTTTCGAACACCCCTCGTATTTACAAGCCATCACATGTTCTTTCTGACGCAATAACATCTTTTGAATACGGTCACTCTTAATAGACGTTTTATTCGAATGTTGTTTTGTAAACCAGATGGTAGTGCTCAACAGTAGGATTTATTTGTAATATTTACGTTCTGCACAGAGTTGTCATCTAGCGTTATAAACCCCGTGTCTATATATATACCACTGGTATCAGGCGCGTGACAGGTTCATTAATACTATTGATAAACATCTTCAAATACGTTTAGACATATCATACTTTGACAGCAGAAAAAACGTTTTGATTTTTTTTTCGTATAGTATAATACTGTGGTATTGTTTATATACGATACGAAAAAATGAAAACTTTTTTCTGTCAAAGTAGACCCACTATGATGTCTAAACGTCTTTGAAGATATTTGTCAGTACATGTAGTATTTATGAAATGGTCATGCGCCTGGCATCTGTGGTATATACTAGCAGAGCTGTATGTAGGATTTATCAAAATGTCATATTTCTCGGCCAACCTTATTTTGCAGCTACTCAGTAGAATCGTCTCCCGGGCGTGATTCTAATGAGTAGCAGCAAACCAGGATTTATTTAAATTTATCTAAATACTCTTGAGAGTTCCAGATAAGATACGCAATTTAAAACATTTTCAAGAATAACTATTTTATTTCTCCCCTAAACCCTATAATGTGACCATTCTGTAGAATTGTCTCGAAGGGACGATTCTAAAGAGTGGTCACAACATAGAGTTTGGTAGAAGAAGCACGATTTTAGTATTCGAGTACGTACCTTTATATTTTGCTCTGAATGTATCCTATCTACAGTTCCACAATTAGTGGTCACAGTAAAGAGGTTCTACTGTTTAACAGTTATTCCAGGGATTACAGAAATTCATGGTTTGTATCACAGCATGCTTAACCTTTTCCTTCATATAAATGTTTTATGCGCATTTGCAAACAGAATATATCCAGATCAGACGGCTCTCTCAGGAACCGTCTGGTCAGAGTCTGTCTTCTTATAGATTATAACAGGCCTGTCTCTTCTGTTTACCAATACCAAAAAATCCTGTCATTTCCGATTATTATATGTGCTATTGGGCGTACCCAACTTAGTATTCCGTTACATATAGGGGCATACGCCCGTTTCCAAGATTGAAACAATCTGAAAAAAATAACCTGTAGGCCTACTCAATTTCCATTTTTGATTTGCCTCCCTTTTTAGTTTATATTTTAAAACATATTCTAGTCACAATTTCTCTAATACATCTCTAATATAGAATATACTTTCGACTTCAGATGTTACAACACGTCAATTTAGGGACATTTTAACTTATTTTAGACATATTTCATGAGCCGGACGCCTATGGTCGTATCACTCAACGTCAAGCCAGACCAAATACCGGTTTTCGTTTCCATTTCGCTCCTACTATTAGCATGATACGAACACACCCGTGATACTTTCAACCAGAGCTCCAGATAAGATGCGTAATACCAAACATTTTCAAGAAAAACTCCTTTATTTATCCACCAAATACTATACTGTAACCAAGAGACGAAGAGACGATTCTAAAGAGTGGTCATTGTAAAGGGTTTGGTGGAGAAATGGGCTGGGTTCGCACCTTTATCTGTAGCTCTCTTTTTAACCCTTCATGTAAAATACGCCTTTGTAAGCCATTGTAAACATAGTAGACCCCTGGAGCCGTCTGATCAGGGTCTGCTATGTTTGCTTATCGAATAATATCGATCTGATCGAACAAAATTCAGGCCAAAAGTTCCCGAGTTCGTGTACTAAAAATCGCTTTAACTCGGACCTTTAGTAAAGATTTTTTCAGATCTTTTTAGGCAGGGGGCTTCTTGATACTGGGTGAACGTCTCACAAAAGATCCGTTTAAGAGCTCTCTGTGTGACTACTTTTACGCTATAACTAACTGTCACCTGTCTTAAAGACGGACATTGATACTAAACTGAATACATAGTTTACTTTATTAAAGCTACTTTTATACAGCGCTCCAGATAAGATGAGTAAATTAATATATTTTCAAGTATAACTTCTTTATTTCTCTACCAAACCCTATGAGACAATTCTAAAGAGTGGTCACAACATAGGGTTTGGCACCTGGAGAAATGACGATTCTAGTATTTGAATACACACCGTTATAGTAGTCCAAATAATTTGACATCACGCAAGCTAATTTTTCATTCAAATTATCCCGTTATCATTCTTCATTTTGTTTTTCATCATTCATATTAATTTTTCGCTGCTGGCGTGAATTTCGCAGAAATGATAAAAAAATAATAATAAAAAAAATAATAAAAAAAAATAGAAAAAAACCCAGATATAAAAAGAATAAAAATATGATGAAGAACGATAATTATGTTATATTTCGAAATACAAAAGTTTTATATTGTAGAACTAACCGTTATAGATGTGTAGCCCTGTGTAACTTACCAGTGTGATCTTGGCAAAACTCGTTTCCTTTGTGGTATATCATCGTGTGCATCAATTATATCCAAAAACAACACACGTTAATGTATTAAAACAGCCAGAAACATGGTTTTATCAGTGAACCAAATGTATATCCATTCTCAACTATCAAGCAATGACAAATGTGGTACCGAAAGTGAAATGGAAGTTAATTCATAGAATTTTGCAGTTTCCGCCAAACTCTTAAAGCATTGGGGAGAAGTTCGTAATATGTTTACAGTTTAAATCTCCCATGAAACGCCGAGTGACTTGCCTTTTCTTGTAAGATTTCAAAATGTTTCACATTTTGATCATGCAGCTATGCTTTCGATAATAATTGAAAGAATGCTGCAGTTCTAGGGGTTATGGAGACGACATGTGTTTGCCAACGAAACTAAGCCAAAGCATGATAAGGGTGCCCGCACATAATGGAAACCGAAACTTTAAATAAAATATACTCTTGGGAATTCCCCGACCTAAAATAACATACACGTATCCTTCCATACGGGGAGAAACTCTTGCACAATCGTAACTTCTCGCCGGAGTCCGTCAGAGTCCGGAATATAGGAATATAGGGTTCGGAATATAGGAATATAGTTCCGTCTTATTTCGATAGAAATAACCGAGGTGTTCCGAGTGAAACTTGTTGACTTTTCACTAAGCAAGACAAGTTGGCTTCTTTTAAAAAGAAGCCGAGGAGAGGTCTGCGCATCTTATCAAACATTTGATATACAGGCGCCGTTTGACAAGGGTTTAGCACCAGATCGTAAATGGGTAATGGGGTTCTATAAGTAAAACTATACAAGATGCAAGAAGTTTTATTTTCAGTCGGGTTTACAATGAATAACATTAGCTATTTCAGAAGCTATTGCCGACTATAGCAACATAAAACAATAATTCGATAGTCGACGCACATTCTCAGTTTGCCATTTTTTCCTAACCAAAACGATGTTAGACACCCATGGTGATTTTGATTTCTGGATAATTTCTGCAGACAAAATTTTCTCTAAATGTTTTCGTACTTCCCCCTACCATGCCTGGTGGCACACGGGGACCGCTATTTTCCGACGGTTTTTCGTGTATGTTGTGACATATCCCATACGTAGGTGGTAAATCGGCATCTGATATTTGGAATAAAGTAGTTCCTAAAAATACATTGCTTTTAAAGATTTAGCACTGGAATATTATTAAAATGGTATTAGTTTTAAAACATTTACACAGTCTCAATTAAATTCATAATAAATGTAATGCTTTATTAAAATCTGTAATTCAATTTTTAAACAGTAACAAGTAACTTCGTACCATAACCCATTCGAACTGTTCGATTTTATACTTCGTATTTTAAAATTTGTGTTGTCATTTAAGTACTGATTTATCGTTTTCATACGGTGTCAGCTAAAGTTTATACGAGTACTGCTATGAATAAACAAACATACGTTATCTGTATGTCATAAGCATTTAGCTTGAAACTGTTTTTGAATCCTGCCAGACAATACATACGTTTACTGTATGTCAACATTTGTCAGTTTACATCACACACGAAGTACTGATCTGGTGCCACATACATTAATTTTACTGCAATCTCATCATTCATCGGCGCTATATGACATATTCAGTGTCGCAGTGTCGTAAAACCCAACTCACTCACTCACTCACTCACATTTACTGTATGTCTTGAGGATTTATCTAAATCACTTGATAAGTCCTAATAGGCTAGACACGCGTATATTGTATGTCAAAACTCATCTGACGCTGCAGACTTTTACCGTATGTCATAATAAATTACCTGGAAACACTTAAGTTAACTGCATGTCATACCTTTTCCACTAAAACACTGGATTACTGTTAAGAAGAGACATACGTTAAATGTATGTAATCAATTTCAGCTACAAACACTGATTTAAATCCAATCAGAGGAGATCTACATTTACCGTATGCTATACGTTTTGTACTAACACACATGTTAAAGGATAATAACAGACATACGTTAACTGTATATCATAAGCTTAAGCTAAAATCACTTGTTTAGTCCTACCAACTGAGACATATGTTTACTGTTTGGGTTTAAAAGGCTTGTGGATACATAGAGACATACGTTAACTGTGTGTCATAAGTTTCAAGCTGCAATTAAAGTCCTTTCAGAGTAGACATACGTTTACTGTACATGTCTCATGTTTTCTGCTATAACACCTGAGATACATGTGTTGTCTTATGTCACAAGTTTTAAGCTACACACACTTCTTAAGTCCAGTCAGAGGATACTCACGTTTACTGTATGTCATACGATTTAAGCTACAACGTCCTGTCAGAGACGACATACGTTTACTGCTTTTCATAATTTGCCTGCTATAACACGTGAGGATTATGAATAATAAGAGACAAACGAACCTGATGTCATAATTTATCTGCTAAAACATGTGTGGAGTGCCACTTAGAAGAGACACACGTTAACACTGGTTAATTCCTACCACAGAAGACCTACGTTCACTGTATGTCATACATTTTCTAATAAAATACCTACGGAGTACCGATAAGGAAAGACATACATTAAAAGTACGTCATAAGTTTGAAGCTACAAAGACTAATAAAACCCGATCATTGGAGACCTATGTCTACTTTTTGTCAATTTTTATGCCCCCAAAGCTAGGCTTTGGCGGCATATAGTGATCGCACCGTGCGTGTGTGGGTGGGTGTGTGTGTGTGTGGGTGTGTGTGTGTGGGTGTGTGGGTGGGTGGGTGTGTGGGTGGGTGGGTGTGTGGGTGGGTGGGTGTGTGGGTGTGTGTACCTTTTGTCCGGAGTATATTTCCTTTGTCACATCAGCTACGGATACCAAATTTGGTGTGTGAGTTCATCTTGGGATGGGGGAGTGTCGCGTACCATTTTCATGTCACTGTGACCTTGACCTTGACCTTTGACCTTGATTTTACAAAAAGCTTGTCCGGAGCATATCTCCTTTACCTTACCAGCTACAGATTCCAAATTTGGTGTGTGAGTTCATCTTGGGATGGCGGAGTGTCGCGTACCATTTCCAGGTCACTGTGACCTTGACCTTGACCTTTGACCTCGATTTTAAAAAACGCTTATACCTTACCAGCTACAAAAAGCTTGTCCGGAGTATATCTCCTATTCCTTACCAGCTAAGGATTCCAAATTTGGTGTGTGAGTTCATCTTTGGATGGAGGAGTGTCGCATACCATTTTCAGATCACTGTGACCTTGACCATGACCTTTGACCGATTTTACAAAAAGCTTGTCCGGAGCATATCTCCTTTACCTTACCAGCTACAGATTCCAAATTTGGTGTGTGAGTTCATCTTGGGATGGCGGAATGTCATGTACCATTTCCAGGTCACTATGACCTTGACCTTGACCTTGACCGATTTTACAAAAAGCTTGTCCAGAGCATATCTCCTATACCTTACCAGATACGGATTCCAAATTTGGTTTGTGAGATCACCTTCATATGGCGGAGTGTCGCGTACCATTTTAGGTCACTGTGACCTTGACCTTTGACCTCGATTTTACAAAAAAGGTTGTCCAGAGAATATCTCTTATACCTTACCAGCTACGGATTCCAAATTTAATGTGTGAGTTTATCTTGGGATGGCGGAGTGTCGCGTACCATTTTCAGGTCACTGTGACCTTGACCTTTGACCTAGATTTTACACAAAGCTTGTCTGGAGCATTTCTCCTATACCTTACCAGCTACGGAATCCAAATTTGGTTTGTGAGTTCATCTTGGGATGGGGGAGAGTCATGTACCATTTTCAGATCACTGACCTTGACCTTGACCTTTGACCTCAATTTTACAGTCCGGATCATATCTCCTATATCTTACCAGATACAAAAAGCTTGTCCAGAGCATATCTCCTATACCTTAAACGTTGACAATCAACCCAGGGTCCTTTTTAACGTTGAGAATGACTTAGGGTCCTTTTTAACTAAGTTTTGACGCTTGGCTCTTTTCTTAGCTATCATAATCGTCAAAGGTTCTGTTTCTAATGTTAAGAACTGACTCCTGTGTCATTTTTAACAGCATCAAAATTTCATGTTACACCTGCATTACATTGTATTGTTTTTCCACCAAAATGCATTTCGGTGTCAAACACTTTGGGGGCATTTGTCACCCGTGACGACCCTCTTGTTTCTAATAAAATACGTTTTGAGAGCTGATAATAAGAGACATACGTTTTCTGTATGTCATAAGTTTTAAGCTACATGCACGCGTTAAGTACGTACTATTAGAGGAGACATACCTTTACTGTATGTCATAATCAGTCAGCAAAACATGTATGGGCTACCTATAAAAATAGACACACGTTATCTGTATGTCATACTTTGTCTGCTAAAACATGTGTGGATCTAGCGCCACTTAGAAGAGACATGCGTTAAATGTATGTCATAAGGTTTAAGCTACAAACACTAATACAAAGTTATCATAAGAGACCTTATTGTGCTTAAAAATGCGTGTCGTGCCGGTTATAAGAGACATACGTTAACTTATGTCATTTTGTTCTGTTATAACACGTGGCGAGTACGAAAAGTAACAGACAAACGTTAACTGTATGTCATATATCATGAGACCCACGTTAAATGTATGTCATACTTTTCCACTATAACATATTGTTCTGCTATAACACTTGGCAAGTACCAATACTAAGAGACAAACACTAGCTGTATACCAAACGGTATTGCATTAACTTTATGTAATTGGTTTAATCTTTAAACATAGATGAAGTCCTATCTCGGCAGACATACGTTAACTGTATGTCATATTTTTTTCTAATAGAACACTTGTGGAGTAAGGATAAGAGACATACGTTAAGTGGATGTCATAACATTTAAGCTACACACACTAATAAAATCATATAATAGGAGACCTACGTTAAGTGTATGTCATACTTGCACTAAACAATGTGTTGAAAGCTTATAATAAGAGATTATATTTCTGCTATAACATGTTTTGAGAACGTTTAATAAGAGGATTGCAGTAACTTTATGTAATTTGTTTAATCTTTAAACATAGATGAAGTCCTATCTCGGCAGACATACGTTAACTGTATGTCATATTTATTTCTATTAAAACACTTGTGGAGTAAGGATAAGAGAATACGTTAAGTGTATGTCATAACATTTAAGCTACACACGCTTATAAAATCATATGATAGGAGACCTACGTTAAGTGTATGTCATGCTTGTAAAAGTAGGTCATATAGCGTATGAATACATAAATACGTATTCTGTATGTCATTCACTACGAAAAACCGTCGGAAAATAGTATCCCCCGGTGGCACACGGCGATGACGTTGCTTGAATGGAGTTGAATTGTGTAGCTCAATGCCATGTTTAACCCTTCTCTTGCTGAATTTTAAAATACATTTCTCCTTCTTTACCCATGCCCTGTTGTATAATTACATATATCTTCACTGTGTACAAGTATTTCGCTGTGCAATCACTGCTGTGGAGTGCACTGGTTGCACAATCGACTTGTAAATAGTGCAGACCCAGATGAGACAGCTCCTGCAGGAGCTGTCTCATCTGGTTCATCACTATTTACAGGCAGGTGTATTGACATGAATATATAGCAAGCGAAGGGTTAAAGAGATTGCACTGGCCAATATCCTCATCTCCAGTAGAAAAAATAAATTCATGTTCTCTGAGTAAAGACATTCATTGTTGTTCTTGAATTGAAGAAAGCTGGTCACCAGTATGAATTGAATTCAAATATCAGGGTCCATGCTTATTAAACTTTTTAGATGAGTCCGAGTTCGTTCTCAAGCTTCTGATTGGTCAGATTTGGGTTCTCAAGCTTTTGAATGGTCAGATTTGAGCCAAAGGCTCAAATCTGTCCAATCAAAAACTTGAGAACGAACTCAGACTCAACTAAAAGTTTTAAAAGCATGGATACAGCTGTTTTCTGTATATCAACTTCTTTGACTACTGTACGATCTACCACAACTGACTGAAGTTCAGCTATGACTGACTTTGGTGATAAATTGACTGTATGTCTAGTCAGGTTTGACAAAGTCACATATACTTCTTTGCTGTCTGCATTTTCAAAGTAAACAACAGAAGGTGTAATATCAAGGTAACTGGGTATAGCTGTGTTTTTAGTTTCTGTTATGATGGCACATGTAAGGCTGATGATCAAAATCTTTATTTGCTGTGCATCTGATGGTAAAATTATCCAATAGAATTATATAAAGGGGTGGTGGGGGGGGGGGGGGTAAAGAAAAAATGGTTACATGTGGATTCGAACCCAAGCCGGATCACACAATAGCAAAGTTGGTACATAACAGTCAACCCATTACACTTAAGTACTGAGGCTGCTACAATAAACCGTGCTTATTTATTAGTTATATTAATTAATCCACCGCTGGGGAAACAGGGTCTTTGAAAACAATCAAGTCAGAAAGCAAAGATTAATGGATAGAAAGTAGATGTCTTCTTTTCACTCGCATGATAATTTGAAGCTCTTAAAGGGGCCGGAATCGGCATAGATCTAAATGAATCTGTTCAGCTCCATCGATTATCAACTTAGACATGTCTAAAAATAGAAACTGACACGTCCGTAACTAGAAAACGTGGTCCAAATGTTTTCAAATATTCCAACTCCTTATTGGTTAGTGATATGTATGACTGTGTATTTATTATATAACCAAACCTCGCGCATGCTTATAGCCATGACGAAAGACGGTGATTCTCTTTTTATTGTCCCGATTAAAACTCCTCGAGATAAATTGTAAATCATCCCAGAATATGCCGTCATCCATTTCCAACACTGTCTAATGACCTCTCCAATGATACCTCTCATATAATATAGCACAGATCTTATACAAAAAAATTGAAGAATAATAAACAAACGGTTAACCCTTTCGTTACCCTGCAGCAACAAAACCCTTTCGTTACCCTGCAGCAACAAGTTAACACTTTCGTTACCCTGCAGCAACAAGTTAACCCTTTCGTTACCCTGCAGCAACAACTTTAGTTACCTTTGCGAACAGCGGTCAGGAAAACCCGTTAGGGATTTGTAATGAAGTAATTATCTCCCTTTACCCGTTAGGTATTTGTAATGCAGTAATTATCTCCCTTTGTGCAATGTTGTTTACCCCTCTTAGCGATGAATGTTCAAAACGACCCTTCCAAAATTCAAACATGTCAAGCTTACCCTTAATTTGCAGGTGTCTTTTAAAGGAAAGTGTAGTATGACAAACAGTGCAGACCCTGATAAGAGGGTTCCTTTAGGAGCCCTCTTGTATGGGTCTACACTACTGTTTGTAAAATAATTCATTAACGATTTTTCCAGCACTGAAATGATTAACGATTATGATGTTTTACAGATTTGTTGTTTCACATTGTTTTGAATTATGGTTTCGCTCTTGATTGTGTTAATATGTAGTAGTTGTATATAAAGTTGAACTTCGATATCTCGAACTTCAACGGACCATACAAATTACTTCGAGATAACAGAGGTTCGAGCCATCCGATTTCTTTCAGCATTACTTTAGACCTACATTAAGCTGTCCTATGTGTTTCTAGCAATGATACATTTTAATACAAGTCTGTATTGTAAAGGTTGGAAGGACCGAACATTTGCTTCGAGTTTTCCCGAAGTTCGAGTTATCCAAGTTCGAGATACCAAAGTTCAATTGTATTTATTAAAATGATTTAGCATTAGATTTGTTTAAATAGTTTGACGGCAAATAAAGTAAGTATTGTAATCAGGTCATTCTCATGATACTGTGTGTGTAAGAGCACAGGTGACAATTTTATAAATACTACTGATAAACACCTTCAAATACGTTTAGACATGCTACTTTTACAGCAAACAAACGTCAAAGGTATTGAAAAACACTTTGTATAGTTATCATTATAACGCTATATGTAAAGGCATGTAAATAAATTTACATATAAATGTACATAGTAACAAGACGTGGAATGTAGTTGGTGCAATTTTTCTGCCATTATGGACCATTTAGTTACATACCTTTACATAGTAGTATGCTAAACAATTTTTTTTCAAAAAGTATGATGTCTAAACGTATTTTAAGATGTTTACCAGTAATATTTATGAAATGGGTCATACGCCTGGTACCTGTGGTTGAGGCCCTTATGATCCTTGCACTCAGAGGGTTAACTCTTGTTGTCAATGTCACAACTGTGGTTACCTATGCAAACAGTGTGGATCCAGATGGGACGCCAAGTGAATTACTGTAGACAGTCAGACATACCATTGCCTACTGACAGCCAGACATACAATTGCCTACTGACAGCCAGATATACCATTGTCTACCTCGTATAACTGCAGTCAGACATACCAGTTGCAAACTTATGTATTACAGCTGACAGTCAGACATTCCATTGCCTACTTGTGTATTACTGTAGACAGCGAGACATACCATTGTCTACTTGACTCATGCACTACTGCAGACAGTAAGACACACCATTGCCTAATAATATATTACTATAGACAGTCAAACATACCATTGCCACCTTATTTATTATTATAGACAGTCAGTTACACGATAACCTACTACTACAGCAGTCAGACACACAATTTCTTAATAATGTACATACTATAGACAGCCAGACATACCATTGCATTCATTTATTATTATAGACACCCATACATGCCATTGTTTGCTCATTTATTATTGTAGACAGTCAGACGTCATAACATTGCCTACTTATGTATTAGTATAGACAGTCGGATATGCCATTGCCTACTTATGCATTACTATAGACAGTCAGACACACCAATACCTACTCATGTATTACTATAGACAATCAGACACATCAGTACCTACTCATGTATTACTATAGACAGCAAGACACACAACTGCCTAATCATGTATTACTGCAGATAGCCAAACACACCATTGCTTACTCATGTATAACTATAGACAGTCAGAAACACCGTTGCCTACATATGTATTGCTAAAGACAGTCAGACATACCATTGTATGCTTATTTATTAGTAAAGACAGTCAGTTACATGATTACCTACTCATGTTCTACTACAGAGTCAGACACACCATTTCCTAATAATGTACATACTATTGACAGCCAGACATACCATTACATACTCATTTATTATCATAGCCACCCAGACATGCCATTGTTTGCTCATTTATTAGTGTAGACAGTCAGACGTCATACCATTACCTACTCATGTATTACTATAGACAGCCAGACACACCATTACCTACTCATGTATTACTATAGGCAGTCAGACACTCCATTACCTACTCATGTATTACTATAGACAGCCAGACACACCATTACCTACTCATGTATTACTATAGGCAGTCAGACACACCATTACCTACTCATGTATTACTATAGGCAGTCAGACACTCCATTGCCTACTCATGTATTACTATAGGCAGTCAGACACACCATTACCTACTCATGTATTACTATAGACAGTCAGATACACCATTGCCTACTTATCCATTACCATAGACAGTCAGAAACACCAATGCTTGTTCATGTATTACTATAGACAGTCCGACACACCAATGCCTACTCATGTATTACTATAGACAGTCAGACACACCAATGCCTACTCATGTATTACTATAGACAGTCAGACACACCAGTACCTACTCGTGTATTACTATAGACAGTCCGACACACCAATGCCTACTCATGTATTACTATAGACAGTCAGACACACCAATGCCTACTCATGTATTACTATAGACAGTCAGACACACCAGTACCTACTCGTGTATTACTATAGACAGTCCGACACACCAATGCCTACTCATGTATTACTATAGACAGTCAGACACACCAGTACCTACTCGTGTATTACTATAGACAGCCAGAAACACCAATGCCTACTCATGTATTACTATAGACAGTCAGACACACCACTGCATACTTATTTATTACACACCACTGCTTACAAGTTTATGTATTACTATAGACATTCAGACACACCATTGCGAACTTATTTTACTACTATAGACAGTCAGACATACCATTGCCTATTAATGTATTACTATAGACAGCCAGACACACCATTGCGAACTTATGTACTACTATAGACAGTCAGACATACCATTGTCTATTCATGTACTACTGCAGACAGCCAGACACACATTTGCCTACTCATGTATTACTATAGCCAGCCAAACACACCACTGCCTACTCATGTATTGCTACAGACAGCCAGACATGCATGTCATTGCCTACTCATGCATTGCTATAGACAGCCAGACATATAATTGCCTACTCACCTGTGCACATCATTTCGACTGTTATAAAGTTAGTATTTACTTTGCTTTCAGCAGCCAAAATGAACAAATTCCCTGTGACTATCCTGGTAGCCCTGGTTGGCTTGGGTGGAGTTATAACACCCTCAGCGTTTCCATGTGGTGCAGATATTTGCAATCGGTAAGTGTTAAGACCCTCCTCCGGGATTCATTCTTAACCTTTGACATGCTGACACAAATCTTCATCCATTTCATTTGCATGATGCATGGTATATTATCCCTTATCCCACTTTAAAAAGAAAACAATGTCTGCTTAACCCTTTCCCTGTTCTGTGTTTATTCCAAATTTCAATACGTTCTGAATAGTCATAGATAAAATGATTATAACGAAATATGGAAGATGGAAATTTGTAGCCATTTTAGAAAGTAAAGACACAAACCTTTGAAATTCTATTAGCAAACAGAGTAGATCCTGATCAGAAGGCTCCTCTAGGAGCTGTCTGATCTGGGTCTACTCTGTTTGCAAATGGGTGAAAACATGTTAATATGAGGGAAAGTGTTAAATTGGGATCTATTACTTTTTCAATACTTCGGATTTGATCAAGCTGTTGAGAATATATTGTCTATAAGTGGCATGATGGCACAAGCTTTTTACAAAATATTGACCAAGTGTCAAACAGCATGATTTCTGATGAGACACTGAGAGTTGAACCACCTCTTGATCCAAGCTGTTTGCAGATGTGTCTTATCCCTTCGCTTGCTATTCACGTCAATATACCTACCTGTAAATAGTAAAGACCCAGATGAGACAGCTCCTGCAGGAGCTGTCTCATCAGGGTCTGCACTATTTACAAGTTGATTGTGCAACCAGTGCACTCCACAGCAGTGTTTGCACAGCGAAATACTTGTTCACAGTGAAGGTATATGTAATTATTCAACAAGACATGGGTAAAGAAGGAGAAATGTATTTTAAATTTCAGCAAGCGAAGGGTTAAGTCATCATTGTAGGGATAAGGGTTAACTTTCTCTACAAATGATCATGAGAGTGTCAAGCAGTTTGGATCTTGATTCGATGCCGAGTTATTTGCTGTCTCACTTATATCCAATTCGCAGAGGCAAAATTGAGAAAATTACTAACTATTATCACTTTTTGCTAGATCCACAAAATTGTCTTGAAACAAATTCATACATATTTAGTATTTAGCATACTGTACTCTGCATTAAGCATACATCTGTGTTAAATACAAGAAGCTTCCTTTGAAAAAGGTATGCACATGGTAGTGTTTAATAGAGATAATATGGTAATTCAGGACTAGTGATGGTACATGAAAACCTGTCATAAACGCTTGACACTTAAATCCTTAAATCATTCCCTCATATTGACACCTTTTGATGCCTATGTAATGTCCCCTTTTGAAATCATTGTGATAAATAGAGCATTTGCTCCTATAGGAGCAAATGCTTTATCAATTGTTTCAACTACAAAATTCTAAAATTTTCCTTTTCTCTAATTAATGCTCCTTTTCGGTAGATTTATTCAAAGAGGTTGGATCTAAAATTAGTCTTGGAGAGACTGAATTAAGCATCCACCTGTGTAAAACGCAAGAATCTTCCTTTGAAATGCTATGCCAATGGTAGTGTTTATAAGAGATAGTATGGTAATTCAGGACTAGGGATGTTACATGAAAACCTGTCATAAAGGCTGGACACTTAAATGCCTAACAGGAGCAAGTTTACTTGGTATCTCGTCGAGATCCAAGTAATTAAATTGCTTGGAACGAATACGGTATTTTAAAGGCTTAATAAGCACATTTAATGTTGATATCAGTCATATGATTTGACCTGGCAGTTATACTTTTTGATTGAAGCTTTTTTTTAGCATAACTGATATTTGTACAGGTATTGTTCAAATGCTTGAGAAAATGGAATGGCATATAATGTGTATTAAAACTTTGCAGTGCAGATGATGTTTTGAATCCTTCTTATAAATTGTTCTGACCCAAAATTGCAAGCTGTGATGTTGTATCTTATTCAGGGATGGGAGGGCCGAGTATTGCACGAAGGAGAAGTTTCCGAGATGTGCAAACTGTGCTGATATACCTCAGTCATGTTTCACATTGAGCATGCCTTACAACTGCACAAACTTCTGTCTAGGTAGGTATATGCCAAATTGTTGTTGACAAGTGGACTTAGATATCTGCTAGTCCTATTTGTATGAAACAGCACACTCATATACCAGGAATTGTGGTTTACAAGATGACTGATGTGTTTCTTTAACCTGTAATTTTGAAGTTCAACTGTGACTTTAACCCTTTCCTCCATTAAAACGCCTTTCTACGCCTCTGTTATAGTCACTTCTTGAAACCGTTGTGATGAATAGAGCATTTGTTGGAGCTTTTGGACCACTAGCGATACTGCTGGATAGGTGTAACATTAGTGTGGGGGAACCAAGTATATAGCTGGATAGGTGTAACATTAGTGTGGGGGAACTGAGTATATAGCTGGATAGGTGTAACATTAGTGTGGGGGAACCGAGTATATAGCTGGATAGGTGTAACATTAGTGTGGGGGAACTGGTGTAACATTAGTGTGGGGGAACCGAGTATATAGCTGGATAGGTGTAACATTAGTGTAGGGGAACTGGTGTAACACTAGTGTGGGGGAACTGAGTATATAGCTGGATAGGTGGATAGGCATGTCAAAGGGCTCCTTAGGGAGCCATTTTATCAGGGTCTGCACTGCTTGTAATAAAAATCATTTTCTTTTGTGATAAATTTTGAAAAATGTTTTGTTTAATCAATATTCAGAAAGGGAGGATCCCGTTTTAATTAGTCAGCAGGTTAAGGGTTAAGAAAACCACATCAATAATTAATTTGAAATAGTAAAAGTTTGTTTTGATGTAAAAAGTATGAAAAATGTTTTTAGCAATATTTTAGCTACAAATAATTCTGTCTCTGATTGGCTAAGATTTTTCAGCTGGACAAGTTAGCAGTCCTGTGTTTGTCAATTAAAGATGTGTTGTCTGGACTTTCTATAATATATGTACTTCAGTTATGTGTTTTTTCTTCTTTTTCAGAGAGGCGAGACGAGCAAAAAACAGGTATGCTAAAACAGTTTCAGTGATAACTGATTTTCTTAACCCTTAATGCTTTCCCTCACGCATTTGCCAACAGCGTAGACCCAGATCAGACTGCTCCCATAGGAGCCATCTGATCAGGGTCTGCTCTGTTTGCTTATAGAAATTGATAGATCTGTTTCTTTCATTCAAAAATAGCTACAATGTTCCACTTTCCATACTTCACTATTTAACTATATTTCATGAATATTCAGTATGTATTGAAATTTGAAATTACTATAGAGCAGGGAAAGGGTTAAGCCTTTACTCCATGAATACAATTATATGCATGTAAAAAATGTTACATTATGGATAGAAATCAACTGAATTTTCATAACTCGCTATGGACAAAATATCTTGTTATAATGACAGAATTTGTAGAATCAGATCTACATTATATCTTAACCCTTTTCCCTATTGACACCTTTTGATGCCTCTGCAAAAGTCACCGGATGAAACCATTGTGATAAATAGAGCATTTGCTCCTGTGGGAGCAAATGCTCTATTTATCACAATTGTTTCAAATTACAAAATTCTAAAATTTTCCTTTTTCTCTAGTTAATCCTCCTTTTCGGTGCATTTATTCAAAGAGGTTGGATCTAAAAATAGCCTATGAGGGAATGGGTTAAGCAGACCTTGATCAGACAGCTCCTGTTGTAGGCATCTGATCTGGGTTTACTCTGTTGCAAAGGCATAACAAGACTTATTTATGGAGTAAGCATTTACTCCATTTCCACTTGAACATTATTCACGATTTCATGACCTTATAAATAATCATTGACAGTACTTTATACTGAAACATGGACAGGAGATTATATTTGGCCAGAGTAGGAACCGTAGAAAAATATCCATCAAATATCGTTAACAAATGGAACAGACCCTAATCAGGCCTACATGAACTGTCTATTTGCAATGGCATCAAAAGGCTCCCAGGGGAGCTTTGTGCATTACTTTCAGTCAGCATTAAGCTGCTTTACTGCATAAAATCGCCTTTCTACGCATTCACAACAGAAAGACAGATGAGATGGCTCCTATAGGAGCCATCTGAACAGGGTCTACTCTGTTTGCCTGTGGTATAATATAAATACGATTCTACAGTTTCTGCCATGGACAAAACTTCGGATGTCCATATTCTATTGTAACAATTAATCTAGTTATGTTCATGGTGTCATAATTTCCACCATGAATGTTCATGCAGTAAAGGATTAATTTGTTTTATTGATCATTAGTTTCACCCTAGAAATAAGAGAAGCATTTTCAAACGACATCTCTTCTGAAAACGCTGACCCGATTTTAATCAAACTTTGTCAGAAGCATCAGTGGCTAGGAGGAACGAAATAATGTCCAAAGTGTTTTGCTAGAGTTATTCCCCTTGCTGCGGGCCAGGTTTTTAGCTCACTTGGCACAAAGTGCCAAGGTGAGCTATTGGGATGATCCTGTGTCCGGCGTCGTGCGTATTGCATGCGTCAACAATTTACTTAAACATATTCTTCTCTGGAACTGTAAAGCTCTAATAAGCTTGTTCAAATTATTACCCTCAGGACAAAAATTGGCCCCGCCTCGGAGCTTATCAGTTTTTCATAGGAAAATCTTTAAAAATCTTCTTCTGTAAAATTATAAGGTATAGACCTTTGATATTTGGTATGTAGCATTATTTAATGGTCCTCTACCAAGATTAATCAAATTATGACCCCGGGACCAAAAATTGCCCCGCCCTGGGGCTTATCAATTTTTCATAGGAAAATCTTTAAAAATCTTCTCCTCCAAAACTGTAAGGTTTAGACCCTTAATATTTGGTATGTAGCATCATCTAATGGTTTTCTACCAAGATTTTTTTCAAATTATTACCCCTGGGCCAAAAATGGTCCTGCCCTGGGGCTTATCAGTTCTTCATATGAAACTCTTTAAGAATCTTCTTCTCCAAAACTGTAAGGCCGAGACCTTTAATATTTGGTATGTAGCGTTATCTAATAGTTTTCTACCAAGATTGTTCAAAATATGTCCCCTGGGTTGACAATGGTTCCGCCCCGGGGCATATCAGTTTTTCATAGGAAAGTCTAAAAAATATTCTTCTCTTAAAAATCTTTAAAAGTCTTCTCTGAAATTGTAAGGCATAGACCTTTGATATTTGGTATGTTGCATTATCTTATAGTCCTCCCTGGCAAAAAAATGGCCCCGTCCCAGGTAACATGAATTCATTGTATACATAAATCTGTTATAACCAGGTGAGCGATTAAGGGCCATCATGGCCCTCTTGCTTGACATGACTTGTTGTAAGATAACTTTTAATTCATAGCAAAAACTTTAAAAATCTTCTTCTCTGAAGCTAAAATGCCAAATATTTGGTATTTGGTATGTATCATTATCTAATGGTCCTCTATCAAGATTGTTCAAATTATGACCCGGGCCAAATATGGCCCCGCACAATGGCTTATCAGTTTTACAAAGGAAAATCTTTAAAAATCTTCTTCTCTGAAACTGGAAGGCCAAGAACTTTGATATTTGGTATGTAGCATGATCTAATAGGCCTCTACCAAGATTGTTGAAGTAATGATCCCAGACCAAAATTGGCCCTGCCCTAGGGCTTTTCAGTTTTTCATAGGAAAATCTTTGATAATGGTGTGTAGTATCATCTAATGGTTTTCTACCAAACTTTTTCAGATTATGACCACGGGCATAGGAAAATGTTTAAAAATCTTCTCCTCCGAAAATGTAAGGCCTAGACCATTGATATATGGTATGTAGCATCATCTAATGGTTTTCTACCAAGGTTGTTCAATTTATGACCCATGGGCCAAAAGTGGCCCCGCCCTGGCGCTTCTCAGTTTCTCTGAATTTATTAGGCCTAGACCTTTGCTATTTTGTATGTAGCATTATCTAATGGTCCTCTACAGAGACTGTTCAAATTATGACTCCTGTGTCGAAAATGGCCCGCCATTTCGTAGGAAAATCTTCTCCTAAACATCTTCTCCAAAACTGTAAGACCTAGACCTTTGATATTTAATATGTAGCATCTTTTAACCTTTATTTTCCAAGAGTGTTCAAATTATGACACCTTAGCAAAAAAAATGGCCCGCCCAATGTTACATGAATTCATTATATACATAAATATGTTATAACAAGGTGAGTGATTATGGGGCCATCATGGTCTTCTTGTCTTTTAACTTTTGTATCTTTAAAGCATTGCACGACACACACAAAAGAACAAACAGTTGTTTATAAATTTTCAGAAAGAACATGCCCACCCCTTGGAAATTTGGCACATGGATCTCACAATGCTTCAGCTAAACCACAGTATCAGGAGACAGTCACCTTCAAGTGTCAAAGTGGATACTACCTGCATGGTCCAAACACAGTGATGTGTGTCAATGGAGTTTGGCTTCCATATCCACCCACATGTAAAGGTGAGTGTGTTCAAGCGGCCTTTCAGTTGTAGCAACATTTTATTTCTGTCCCATGAATCCATGGAAACCATGAACTGTAAATGTAGAACCCTATTTGATGATATCATTCAGGGCGACAGAAATCGTTATTTCTCCACAAAATCCTATACCTATACCAAACCCTATTTCTCCACCAAACCCTATATCTCCACTAAACCCTATACCTATACCAAACCATATACTGTGGCCACTCTTTAGAATTGTCTCTTTGAGACGATTCTAAAGAGTCGCCACAGTATAGGTGTTGGTGGAGAAATAAATGAGATATTGTTAAAATGTTTAAATTTACACATCTTATCTGGCCTTCTGGGACGGCAACAAGAAAGATACATCATACCTTGAATGTTTGACATTCAAAGTATGTATTAATAAGGTTAAGATCACACTGTGTTTTAGACATGTTATCCCGTTACTCCATAAACACGTCTTTCTACACCTTTGCGAACAGAGTAGACCCAGCTCTGTTTGCTTATAAAATAATATAGATATGACTCTATAGTTTCTGCCATTGCCAACATTTCATGTTTTCAATAATGAATATGCTATTAAATAGATGAATCTTAATAATATTCAAGACATCATGATTTCTGACATGAATATTCATTAAGTAAAGGGTTATTGAAACAGTTGACAATTATGTTTAACCCTTTTAATGCTGAATTTTCAGAGTGGAATAGTAATCATTGTTTATTGGTTGAATCCATACAGTATGAAAGAGTAAAATTTGCAAGAGGAATTTGAATGACAAACTGCACAGACCCTGATCAGATGGCTCCTCTATGAGCAATCTTTTTTGGGTATGCACTTTTTGCAAATGACAGTACAATCATTTCCCAAATTTAAGGTATTTCCATCAATGGCCATTTGTTTACCTCTATTCAGTTTGACCTTCATATTAAAAATTGATTAAATCTATATTTTTAACACTTTTTCAGCAATTAATTTAATACAGTTATTAAGTAAATGACCTAGTGTAGTTCATAAATGTTAAGAGTTATATAAAAACATTATTTTTTACCTGAAAAAATGCAAAAAAGACGTGTCATATAACTCAATTTTCCAGATCTTTTTTTTAAAAAATTATTTCAAAAGAATCATTCCAAATTTCTTCTTTAGTCCTGTTGCTGTATTTATAAGTCCTTATTATATGATAAATGTTCCAAATTAACATTTTCCCAACACCACTATATTTCAATCATAGCAAACAAATGAGTGTTATTCAGTATGTAATGAAACTAGCGCTCGCTTTTCCTTGCATTGCACGTGGCCGCTAATCCCTTTATATACACGCTCAATTCACTATCTACCCTTTACACTGATACCAAATATGTGTAGGTCGGTTATATAAATATTGCTAAAAGTGTACATTGAACAGCCCTACTCGTATGCACTGCGTTCAAAATGGTTAGAAAACGATCTCAAGAAAGCGTTAACATTCGGAATCCATTTAATTGATTCTTAAGTAAACCATCAGTGACATTACATACTGAATGTCCCTCGTATGATTTGCTATGAAAAAAGTGAAATTGGAACATTTGTCATATAATAAGGACTTCTTGATATACCAACAGGACTAAAGAAGATATTTAGAAGGAAACTTTTGATATTTTTTTAGAAAAAAAATATCTGGAAAAGTGAGTTATATGACACCTCTTATTTGCATATTTTCAGGTAAAAAATAAAGTTTTCATTAAATTCTTAAAAACTTTGTTTCACATTTATGAACTACACTAGGACCTTTACTTAATAACTGTATTAAAATAATAGCTGAAAAAATGTTAAAAATATAGATTTAATCAATTTTTATATGAGGGTCGAATTGAAAGAAAGTAAACAAACGGCCATTGCCGGAAAAACCTTAAATGGTTAAAGCAAGTGAATCACTTAGATAAAGATATTTTCCATATTGATATTTTCCATATTTCTCTACCAAACCCAATCTGTACACACAGGGATAAGACACGTTTGAGTCAGTATATATGTATATATGTTCTATATATACATATACTGACACAAACGTGTCTTACTCCTGTGTCTGTACCCTGTTGGTACTCATCAGAATTACCTCTACAGGGTAATTCTTATAAGTTCAACAAGATAGGAATTGACTGAGAAATAATTAAGAGTGTTGGATAGGTCAGTACACTTTTATCTACACCTGCAGTTTATAACAGTAGCAAAATAAGACTCTTGACTCTATTTTGTGGGTCTCCATGGTCAAGTAGTTAAATGGTCTTAGTCGGACAATCACTGTACCCCTTGCTGCTGTGGTTTGAATCCCAGTCTAGGAATTGGACTTTTTAGCTCACTTGAGCAAAGCTCAGGGTGAGCTTTTGTGGAGACTTGAATGTCCAGCGTCCGTCTTGATAAAATTTCAGACGAGGTCGAAAATGGGTCACATGGGGTCAAAAACTAGGTCACTAGGTCAAATAATAGGAAAACCTTGTGAACACTCAAGAGGTCACATTTTTAGCCCAATCTTTATGAACATTGGTCAGAATGATTTTCTTGAAAACATTTTGGACTACATGTAGTTCGAAAAAGGGTCACATGGGGTCAAAAACTAGGTCACTAGGTCAGATAATAGGAAAGCCTTGTGAACACTCTAGAGGTCACATGTTTAGCCCAATCTTCATGTACTTTAGTCAGAATGATTGTCTTGATAATATCTCAGATGAGTTTGAAAGTGGGTCACATTGGTTCAAACTAGGTCACTAAGTTAAATAGTAGACAAAACCTTGTGAACACTCTAGAAGTCACATTTTTAGCCCAATCTTCATGAAGCTTAGTCAGAATAATTGTCATAATAAAACCTCGAAGGAGTTCACAAGTGGGTTATAATGGATCAAAAACTATGTCACTAGGTCAAATAGTATAAAAACCTTGTTAACACTATAGATGTCACATTTGTAGTTGAATCTTCATGAAACTTTATGAGAATGATTGTTTTGATAAAGTCTCAGACGAGTTGAAAGTTGGTCACATGGGGTCAAAAACTAGGTCACTAGGTCAAACAGTAGAAAAACCTTGTGAACACTCTAGAATTCACATTTATAGCCCACTCTTCGTTAAACTTTGTCAGAATGATTGTCCTGGCAAAATCTTTGACCAGTGTGAAAGTGGGTTATGTGGGGTCAAAAAGTAGGTCACTAGGTCATATCTTAAAATCACTAGAGGTCACATTTTTAGCCCAATCTTCATTGCTC
This sequence comes from Azorinus chamasolen, assembly GCA_963576725.1. Lineage (NCBI taxonomy): Eukaryota > Metazoa > Mollusca > Bivalvia > Cardiida > Solecurtidae > Azorinus > Azorinus chamasolen. The sequence goes on from OY755247.1 coordinate 70,065,575, forward strand.
AGAATGTTTGTCTTGGTGATATCAATGTTGAGTTTGATCATGGGTGATGTGGGCTCAAGAAGTAGGTCACTGGGTCAAATTGTAGAAAAAACACTCTAGAGGTCACATTTTTAGCCCAATCATCATAGGTCAGAATGATTGTCATGAGAAAATCTCGGACGAGTTCGAAAGTGGGTCATGTTGAGTAAAAAACAAGGTCACTAGGTCAAATAGTAAGAAAACCTTGTGAACACTCTAGAGGTCACACTTTAAACGCAATCTTCAGGAAACTTAGCCAGAATGGTTGTCTTAATAAAATGTGCAGTGAAAAACTAGGTCAAACAGTAGAAAAACCTTGTGAACACTCTACTGGTCACAATTTTAGTCAAATATTCATCAAACGTGGTCAGAATGATTGTCTTGATAAAATATCGGACGAGTTCGAAAGTGGGTCATGTGGGTTCAAAAACTAGGTCATATCTTAGAAAAATATTGTTTACACTACAGCAGCCTGGTTTTTGGCCCAAACTTTCTCAAAATTGCTCAGAACGTTTGTCTTGGTGATATCAAGGTTTGATCATGGGTGGGGTCGGGGTCATAAAGTAAGTTACTAGGTCAAATCTTAGAAAAATCACTCTATAGGTCACATTTTAAGCCCAATCTTCATTGGTCAGAATGATTGACTTGATAAAATCAGTATTCTAAATCTTTAAAATCTTATTCTACAGAAGCACTGCTCATGATCCACTATCAACATTGTTCAAATAGTGTCCCTTAGGTCAATATTGGCCCCATCCTGGGGCTACCCAGATATAATTTTAATTATATGGTAATCAGGTGAGTGATTAAGGGCTATCTTGGCCCTCTTATTTCTGTTATCTGTTCGATTGTTCAAACCTACATTTTCAGAAAACACATGCCCACCTCTTAGAAATTTGATACATGGGTCACACAATGCCTCAACTCAGGAGATTGTCACCTTCAAGTGTCAAAGTGGATATCAACTGCGTGGTTCAAACACGTTGACCTGTGTGGCTGGTGTGTGGTATCCAGATCCACCCACATGTGAAGGTGAGTAGGTTCATTTGGTCTTTCAGTTTTTGAGAGGCAATACTTGTTTTTTGAGGAATTATATATTGTTGCTGCAACATTTTTATTTCGATCAGACAAATCCATGGTATCTATGAACTTTAAATCTAGAATCTCATTTGATGAAATCATTCAGGGCAGCAACCAGAAAGATAATCAAACCTTGTTTGTTTAACATCTGTATAAGTACAGTTAACCCTTTACTCCATGAATAGTCAGGTAAGAAATAATGACATCATGAATATTAATAAGATTGTTTTTAATAATGGCACATGAACACAGGAAGTTTTGGCTAAAGCAGAGATTTTAGAATCATATCTCTATTATTTCATAAGCAAACCGAGCAAACCCTAATCAGATGGCTACTACAGGAGCCATCTGATCTGGGCCTACTCTGTTTATAAGGCATAGAAAAGTATATTTATGGAGAAAAAGGTTAAGATTATACTGTGTTTTAGACATGTTACAGCTGTTCCCTCATATTATTGCCTTTTGACACCTCTGTAAAAGTTACTTTTTTAATCCATTGTGATAAATAGAACATTACAATAGAACAATTGTTTAAAAACTACATAATTCTAAATTTTTCTAGTAAATACTCCTATTTTTAGAAGATTTATTCAAAGAGGTTGGGTCTGAAAAAAGTCTATGACAGAACAGTTGATAATTATATTTAACCCGTTCCCTTTTTAGCTCACCTGAGCAAAGCTCAGGGTGAGCTTTTGGGAGACTTGAATGTCCGGCGTGCGTCGTCAACAATTTGCTTGTGAACACTCTAGTGGTCACAATTGTAGTCCAATCTTCATGAAACTTGGTCAGAATGAATGTCTTGATAAAATCTCGGACGAGTTCGAAAGTGGGTCAAGTTGGGTTAAAAACTAGGTCACTAGGTCAAATAGTAGGAAAACCTTGTGAACCCTCTAGAGGTCACATTTTTAGCCCAATTTTCATGAAACTTGGTCAGAATGATGGTCTTGATAAAATCTCGGAGGAGTTTGAAAAGTGGGTTATGTGTGGTAAAAAACTAGGTCACTAGGTCAAACAGTAGAAAAACCTTGTGAACACTCTAGTGGTCAGAATTTTAGTCCAATCTCCATGAAACTTGGTCAGAATACATGTCTTGATAAAATCTCGGACGAGTTCGAAAGTGGGTCAAGTGGGGTTAAAAACTAGGTCACTAGGTCAAACAGTAGAAAAACCTTGTGAACACTCTGGTGGTCACAATTTTAGTCCAATCTTCATGAAACTTGGTCAGAATTAATGTCTTGATAAAATCTCGGATGAGTTTGAAAGTGGGTCAAGTGGGATTCAAAACTAGGCCACTAGGTCAAACAGTAGAAAAACCTTGTGAACACTCTAGTGGTCACATTTTTTGTCCAATCTTCATGAAACTTAGTCATAATGATTGGCTTGATAAAATCTCAAACAGGTTTGAAAGTGGGTTATGTGGGGTTAAAAACTAGGTCACTAGGTCAAATAGTAGTAAAACCTTATGAACACTCTAGAGGTCACATTTATAGCCAAATCTTCATGAAAATTGTCCAGAATGATTGTCCTAATAAAATCTTGGACATGTTTGAAAGTGGGTTATGTGAGGTCAAAAAGTAGGTCACTGGGCCATATCTTAGAAAAATCTAGTTTACACTCCAGTGGTCACATTTTTAGCCCAGTCTTCCTCAAACTTGCTCAGAGTGTTTGTCTTGGTGATACCAAGGTTGAGTGTGATCATGGATTGGGTGGGAATAAAAAGTAGGTCACTAGGTCAAATCTTAGAAAAATTACTCTAGAGGGCACATTTTAAGCCCAATCTTGATAAAATCAATATACAAAATCTTTGAAAATCTTGTTCTGCAGAACTACTGCTCATGATCCACTATCAACATTGTTCAAATATTGTCCCTAAGGTCAATATTGGCCCTACCCATGGGCTACCCAGCAAAAATCTTAAATCTATGGTAATCAGGTGAGCGATTAAGGGCCATCTTGGCCCTCTTGTTCAATATTCATGTAAGAAATATTGACGTCATAGATATCTATTAATTAACTTATTTTTTTTATGGCATATATACACACTGACTGCATTAACCAGTCACTTTCAGGAGCTATCAGTATTAATTTCACTATCTGTATTAACCAGTCACTTGTAGGAGCTGTCTGTATCACTTTGTCTGCATTAACCAGTCACATGCTTTCAAAGACACTCATGTTGACTCATGAACCCTTCCCTGTTGAATGTTCATGTAAGAAATAATGATATCGTGAATGACAGAAATGTTCCATAATAGTACCAAACAGAGGAACCAAGTATCTTCTTTTAACTTCATAATATCTTTCTTCAGAGACAGTGTGCGGAATGCCAGAAATAGTAAATGGCACTGTCAGTGACTTTAGTGTAACTAGTGCAGTTGGATCCAGTATTCAATACCAGTGTGACAATGGGTTTTTGGCAGCAGATCCATTTGCTAAAGCTCTTTGCTTGCCAGATGGAAGCTGGTCAAAACTGGCGTGTTCAAAACAACTGAAGGAAAACAGTCAATATGCAGATAATTTAGACTGGACAGAGTTCTACATATAAGGAACTGTCACTAGTATTTATGATACTCGTATTACTCAAAGTATTCAGACACCAAATCTCCATGACATCATAAGTATCAATTAGCCCATTCCCTCATATTAACGCCTTTTGAATCCTCTGTAAAATCACTTTTTGAAACCATTGTGATAAATAGAACATTACAGTTTCAAAACCACACACTTCTAAAATTCTTCTTTTTTCAAGTAAATGCTCTTTTCCCGTAGATTTATTCAAAGAGGATGGGTCTAGAAACAGCCTTTGTGAGAATGCATTAACCCATTCCCTCATATTGACGACTTTTGACGACCCTGTAAAAGTCACTTTGTGAAACCATTGTGATAAATAGAGCATTTGCTCCTATAGGAGCAAATGCTCTATTTATCACAGTGGTTTCAAACTACAAAATTCTAAATTTTTCCTTTTCTCTAGTTAGTGCTCCTTTTTAGTAGACTTATTCAGAGGTTGTATCTAAAAATAGCCTATGGAGTAATGGGTTTAAGCTACATTACCTCTTTTTTCGTTTATTCCATGAATATTTTTAATAAATCATGACATCATGAATAGTAATTTCTATAACTAGATTTCTTTAATGGTATATAAACACATAAATTGACATAATGGTTTTGCCATTGTAGAACATGTAGAATCAGATTAATATTATGCCATAAGCACACATGCGCAGCAGCTAGACTCTGATCAGATGACATTCCTACATTTGCCATCTAATCTGAGTCTACTCTGCAAATATGTTAAAAGGTGTAACTATATGGAGAAGAGGAATATTCAGCTTGGCACCGTTTTGTTAACTCTATATTAGACTGACATAGTAGCAAATAGTGTAGACCCTAATCATAATTATGGCTCCTTCAGGGTCCACTTGATCTAGTTCTGCACTATTTGCTCGAGTGTGTCAATCTGAATACTAAGGCTAATAAGGCTATGTTTGATATTTCTTTTGCCTTAACCCTTTGTTCATTGAATATTTATGCAAAAATTAATGCCATAATGAATTTCAAGTAGATTATTTTTAGCATGTCTGTTTCGAAGAAAAGTCGAGCTATTGTGATCACTGGGACGTAGGCGTTGTCGTCGTTGGCATGCAATTTTTTTAATGTAGTTCGATCATTACTCGAAAAGTATAAGAGTTATCAACATGAAACTTCATAGGTTAGTAGATCTCATTGAGGGGGAAGGTTCCTACATATGAACCATAACTCTTGTTTTCAAAGTTTTGGAGTTATAGCCCTTTATTGTTTTCAAAAAAAATTAACGTAGCTGGACAAGCACGCGACTCTTGTTTGATAATGGTATTTGAACACAGGAATTTTCGTACATGGCAGAAACTGTAGAATTATATCTATCTTATTTCATAAGCAAATGGTGCAGACCCTGATCAGATGGCACTTGTAGGAGCTGTCTGATCTGGGTCTTCTCTGTTTGCAAAGGAATACAAAGGCATATTTATTGAGTATGAGGTTAATGAGAAGTTTGGATCAGGATGAGTTGATGAGTAACTTGTTTTATTGAGATACAATTTGTGTGATACTCTGACTGTTGAAAAGAAATGGAAGAAGTTTGGACACAGATGTAGAGTAATAGATAAAGATGCATATTCAAATACAAATGTTCTGACTACTCTATAGAATTATCTCGAAGAGAAGATTCTAAAGAGTGGAAACAACAAAAGGTTTGATGGAGAAATAAAGGAATTATGATAATTTTAGCAGACAGAAGTTACATAGACTTTTAACCCATTCCTTAATGGGCTAGTTTAGATTCAAACTCTTGAATAGGAGAATTTACTGAGAGAAAAGGAACATTTTTTAGAATTATGTGTTGTTGAAATAATTGACAAATAGAGCATTTTTGTTCCATAGGAGCAAAAGCTCTATTTAACTCTTTGCAAGCTAAGTAAATTTTCGTCTGCAACAATTGTCGTCTGCTTCAATTCTTAAAATAAACTTTCTGTTATTTCTTTGCAAAAATATGGTCAGGGTTACAAACAGTTTGGATCCCGATGAGACCCCGCATCATGCGGCATCTCATCTGGATCCAATCTGTTTGCATAGTTATTCACATTTTCGTCGCTAGCGTGCAGAGTTAACACAATGGTTAAAAACAAAACCTTTACAGAGGCATCTTGATGGGACACTTAGTCGCTCCGTCTATCATCAGGAACAAATATGTGAATTTTACCAATCTGAAATAGAAATGGAAGCTAACTCTATTTTATAAACTCATAACAATAAACCAACCTGTTTCACTCTCATGTGTATCAAATGAATTCCATGTAGAACATTGGTTGCCATGGCAGTGGGGAAATTGCTCTGAAATGGAGGGCGTAGTTCAACATAAGTTGAGCAGAAATGATCCTTATGTAACCCCTTGTCAAACGTGTACCCAATACAATGTGATATGTTAACTCATTTCCTCATAGTATATTTAAAGTTAGACCTACCCTCTTTGAATAAATCTACCGAAAAGGAGCATTTTCTAGAGAAATGGATTTATTTTAGAATTGCGTAATTTTGAAACCATTGTGACAAATAGAGCATTTGCTCTATTTATCACAAAGGTTTCAAAAGATGTCTTTACCAGGGGCATCATTATGCATCACTAGGAGGGAATGAGTTAAGGAACATGGCCATCAGGGCCTAGTTTTCTTTTCAAAAATATGGCTATGATAAACATTCCGAATTTCCTTTTGTGAAACTGCAACCTTACTTCGATATCATTTTACATGAATGCTACTAACTCATTGCACACTTGGTAATTATACCATCACAAACTTGTTTGAGGGAGTATACTGAAATCACCCTGTCCGATGGTCTGTCGGTTGGTCAGTCCGCATTTGAACATGGGTATAGTTGGTGATTTTTTTTTGTCATTATACCCCCACAAACGATTTTTTTTTTTTGGGGGGGGGGGGGGGATATACTGGAGTCACCATGTCCGTCCATCTGTTCGTCCGTCCATTCATCTGTTCATCCGTCCAGCTTGTCCAGATCATAATTTCCAAAGTACAAAAGGTATTGACTTCAAGCTTCATATACAGATAGATCACATCAACCACAAGTACAGTGCACAATGTTCGTAACTTTTGCCCTTTGTTATTTTTGTCAAAATCTGGCTTTGCCAGATCATATATTTTAAAGTATGTAAGCTATTGACTTCAAACTTCATATACAGATAGACCACATTGACCACAAGGTCCATAACTCCATCTTCAGTATTTTTGGAGTTATTGCCCTTAGTTATTTTTGTCAAAATCTGGCTTGATTTAATAAATGATTTTTTTTCGGACCGTCTCTCTGTCATACCTCAACAGAACTTTTTTTTTTTAATTTTGCAGTATTGTTGAACACCATCTGAAGTTCTGCACATGTGATAAAGGTTTTGATTTGTGGCTTCGTGCATGAATGAATGATCTCCCTTTTCATAATTTAACAAATAAAATTTAACGGTCGGGAGCTTTATTTCTATAACCCCATCTCTGTGTCAAATGTGCTAGTGGGGTATTAATCACCTTTGGTGGTAGTTCTAGTTTTGCATGAAACATGAATAGTTGGTGTCGCAAACTCCTCCTTCAATCTGAAAGTTACTCAGTTTATATTTGGTATATATACTAACCATGAATGGTAGATGTGCAAGACAGTTTCCATGTTTTTAGGGCTGGGCATTGCAGAATTATCTCCCCTTGAACTTTGATTTTTTTTGTTATCTTTGCATGAAACATGGTGATTTGGTGTCGCCAACTTCTCCTTCAGTTTTAAAGATATTTAATTAATATATGGTACACATAATAACCACGAATGGTAGATGTGCAACACACAATTTTCATGTGTTTACCACTGGCCATTGCAGAATTATCTCCCCCCGACCTTTGAGTAGTTTTCTATTCATTTTGGCATGTAACATGGGGAGTTGGGTGTCGTGAACAAGGTTTTAAAATTATTGAATTTATATTGGGTATACATAATAATCACGAATGGTAGATGTGCATGTTTACGGCTGGCCATTGCAGAATGATCTCCCCCTGAACTTTGAATATCTTTGGTCATTTTTGCATGAAACATGGGAGTTGGTGTCGCAAACACCTCCTTCATTTTGAAACTTATTAGCTCGTCTGTTTCGAAGAAATCACGAGCTAATGTCGTAACTCTGGCGTCTGTGTCGTCGTTTGAAATCATTGACCATAACTTCAATTTTTCATTTACAACCTTCATTTTTGGTATGCATGTTCATCTTGACAATGACGACAGACAAGCGTTGGCACCCACTTGTGGTGCTCTTGTTGAATTGAGACTTGCCATACATACTAAACAGGAATAGTACATATGCATGACACAATTTTTTCTATGTTTAGTGGCAGCCATTACAGAATTTTCTCCACTTGAAATTTGAGTATTTTTGTCATTAATGGTCCTGTTACATAGGTAGTTGGTGTCACAAACTTGGATTTGCAGTCAAGGCTGCCGTGCAGAAGTATTCATCAGCTTTAGTGGTAATTCTAGTTTTTCATCGGCAACAATTGTTGTCTGCTTAACCCTTTCCTTGTATTTTCTTGTAAGAGATAATGACATAATGACCACTGACCATTAATGAGCCAAACTGTTTTAATGCATTATTAAACAAGAGCTGTCCGCAGACAGCGCGCTCCTTTCTTTAGTGCTGAAAGTGTAGTGGAAGTCTAAGTCAGAAAGGGCAGATAACTATAGCAAAATTAATTTTAGGGTTACCTGCCCTTGCGGATGTGTGCCCCTTGTAATAGTTAACATGCATACCAAATTTGAACAAAATAGCTTGGACAGTTTCTGAGACATGGACCTTAACATAAAACTTAACCAACAACTTAACCAACAATGAAAATTCTAAGTCGAAAAAGGAGCATAACTTTTGCAAAATTAATTTTAGGGTTACCTACCCTTGTGAAATGGGTTGCCCTTGTGATAGTAAAATACATACCAAATATGAACCAAATATCTTTGATGGTTTCTGAGAAAATGGACCTTAACAAAAAGGTTAACCAACGCCGACACCGACGAGAGAGTCATGACAATAGCTCCACTTTTTGAAAAAGTGGAGCTAAAAAGGATTTTTTACTGTGGCAGAAAGTGTAGAATCAGATCTATACAACTCTATAAGCAATCAGAGCAGACCCTGATCGACAGCACCTACATGAGCCGTATTATCTAGGTCTACTCTGTCTGCAAATGCGTGAAAATGAGTTTACTGAAGCAGAGGGTTAAATTCTTAAAATAAGTAGGTGAAAATTCTTAAAATTCTCATTTCTTTGCAAAATCATGGCCAAGGTATCATTCAGTTTTGATTCTGATGAAATACCAGATTATATTGTGTATCATCTGGATCCAAACTTGCTTGCTTGGGTAATCATTTTGTTGGCCACTAGCGTGCAAAGAGGTAATGTGATTTACTTCTAATAATGCTCAACAGTCAAATGAGAACCAACTTGAAATCTATTTTTACAGATGAGGACGTCATCCTTGGACCTTTGGGCATAGTGTTTGCTGTGTTGTTTGGTCTTATTTTGGTAGTATGCATGGTACTAATACTAGTATTACTTTGCGCATACAAGCAAAAGAACAAAGACAATCTAAAGAACAATGGACAGAAAGACCCAGAAAGACACAAATCAGAGTCCAAGGAAGGAGAGGATAGTGAGACCACATGCAAAATGGTGTCTGATTATGTTCCATGCCTAGAGAAGGAGGAGGACAGAAGAAGACTGTTGGCAAAGCCAAAACCACCCAGACCTCATACAGAAGAATCCGACTCCTCTACTGATCCTTTACTCCAATTTCATACCACTTCAGAAATTGGACGCTCCGTATCAGACCTGGATCAGGAAGAATCAACAGCGCCATCCAACAAAACTGAGAGTACAAATACTCTAGAAACCATGGAACCCACTCAAAAGACACAGGGTAAGCTTTCATTTAAATCACTTAAATGGAAAGGCTGAAATTTTGACATTTGCAACAGAATAGAGCTACACTACCTGTGTATGTGTTTGTCTGTCTTTCACTCTGTGCTTCTCTTTCCCTCCATCTATCCATCCATCCCTCCCCTCCCGTCATTTCTCCTTCCCTCCCAGCATTTCAGCTTCCAAACTGTCTGACACTTAGACAAAAACTAGAGCTGTAGAGATGCTACTGTAGTTGGAATATAATAATTATTAACTCTTTCCACCATAAAAATGCCCCTGTAAAAGTCACCTTTTGAAACTATTGTGATAAATATAGAGCACTTGCTTCATAGGGGCAATGCTCTATTTATCACAAATTCAATGGTTTTAAAACTACATTACTCTAACATTTTCCTTTTTAGCACACAGTTATATAAATTATGTCCCTGGGGTCAAAATTAATCCAGACTCAGGGGTGCCTTGTTATACCCCCACCACTTGTGGTGGGGGTTATATAGGAATCACCTTTTCCGTCCGCCTGTCGTCACTCGCATTTTTCCGAGACATTTGCTTTTTTCTTGAAAACCATTTTTGGTACCACCTTAAAACTTTATACTTAGTATAAGTGTTATGTGGGGACAGTCTTCTCCATGTTTCATAACTCTTGCACAAAATTTGACAGAATTATGCCCCTTTTTATACCCCCCCCCCCCCCTTTTGAAAAAATGGGGGTATATTGCTTTGCACATGTTGGTCGGTCGGTTGGTCGGTCGGTCTGTCGGTCGGGATATTGATGGTTTCCGAACGATAACTAATAAACGACTTGGCCTAGAATCTACAAACTTGCTGTGGTGGTTGGTCATGACAAGTAGATGACCCCTATTGTTTTTGAGGTCACTAGGTCAAAGGTCCAGGTCACCATGACCTAAAATGGTGAAATAGTTTCCGATCAATAACTGCTCAAGGGTTTGGCTTGGGATCTTCAAACTTGCTGTGGTGGTAGGTCATGACCACTAGATGACCCCTATTGATTTTGAGGTCACTGGGTCAAAGGTCAAGGTCACCATGACCTTAACTGGTTTCCGATCTATAACTGCTCAAGGGTTTAGCTTAGAATCTTCAAACTTGCTGCGGTAGTTGGTCATGACCACTGGATGACCCCTATCGTTTTTGAGGTCACTAGGTCAAAGGCAAAGGTCACCATGACCTAAACTTGTAAAATGGTTTCTGATCAATAACTGCTCATGGGTTTGGCTTAGGATCTTCAAATTTGCTTAGGTGGTTGGTCATGACAACTAGATGATCCCTGTTGTTTTTAGGTCACTAGGTCAAAGGTCAAGGTCACCATGACCTTAACTGGTGAAATGGTTTCCAATCAATAACTGCTCAAGGGTTTGGCTTAGGATCTTGCTGTGGTGGTTGGTCATGACAACTAGATGACCCCTATTTATTTTGAGGTCACTAGGTCAAAGGTCAAGGTCATCATGACCGTAACTGATGAAATGGTTTCCAATTAATGACTGCTCAATGGTTTGGTTCGGGATCTTCAAACTTGCTGTGGTAGTTGGTCGTGACCACTAGATGACCCCTATAGTTGTTGAGGTCACTAGGTCAAAGTCACCATGACCTTAACTTGTGAAATGTTTTCAGATCAATAAATGATCAGTGGTTTGGCTTAGGATCTTCAAAGTTGCTGTGGTGATTAGTCATGACCACTGGATGACCTCTGTAGTTGAGGTCACTAGATCAAAGGTCTTGAGGTCTTGAGGGTATACATGTTTTCCACACATCTCTTGTTAACCTCATATTTTGTCTCTTGATTGGGACATATTTTTGGGACATGCCATTTTCTTGAAACCTGTTTATGATACTGTCTTCAAACTTTGTACACATTATGAGGGTGATGAGAGGATGTACAGTAAACAAGGTTGTAATTCATTATTGAGGGAGTTATTTCCCTTAGTTACTTTTCAGGAGCAATGTTTTGTCCGGAACAGCTCTTTTAAAGTCTTGTAGACACAACTGTGAAACTTTATATATGGATAGAGGGTGATGAGAGATGAGAGGATGTGCAGTTAACAAAGGTTGTAACTCTAAATTAATTTTTTAAGGGAGTTATTCCCCTTTGTTACTTTTCAGCAATTTTTGTCTGGAGCATAAATTCTCAAGTTTTGTAGGTACAACTGTGAAACTTTATATATGGATAGAGGGTGATGAGGGGATGTGCAGTCAACAAGGACTGTTACTCTGAATTCATTTTTGAGGGATTAATTCCCCTTTGTTACATGCACTTTTCTTAATTACTACTTCTAGATTTCTTCACCATTGAACCTCAACTTTTGCATATGCATTTATAATGATGTGTGACATAATTTTGATGTGAGTCATTTCTTGACTGGACTTTAAAACAATTCTTTCTGCAAGTGTGGATGAAAGTGTTATTGAACTATTGCCTTTCGTATTGAAGTCATTGGATCTTTTGACAAGGTGGTGGGTGGGGGTATCAATCACCTTTAGTGATAGTTCTGGTTTTCTATAGAGACATATAGTGATAAATTTGAAAATCTTCTCCTCTGAAACTGGAAGGTTCTCAGCTTTCATATTTGTCCGATAGCATCATGTTCAGGTTCTCTACAAAAGTTATATAAATTATGCCCATGGGGTCAAAATTGTCCCCGCCCAAGGAATGGTCAGTTTTCAATAGAAACATATTGTGAAAACTTTGAAAGTCTTATCCTCTGCAACTGGAAGATTCTCAGCTTTCATATTTGGCACATATCATCATGTTCTGGTCATCTATAAAAATTAAATTTCTCCTGAGGGTCAAAATTGGCCTCGCCCCGGGGTGGCCTGTTTTCTATTGAAGCATATAGTGAAAACTTTGAAAATCTTCTCTTTCTAGTAAATGCTCCTTTTCGGTAGATTTGTTTAACCCTTTCCCTCATATATACGTGTTTTCACGCATTTGCAAACAGAGTAGACCCAGATCAGACGGCTCCTAGAGGAGCCGTCTGATCAGGGTCTGCTCTGTTTGCTGATGGATTTTGAAAGATCAGTTTCTTTACTTTCTGAAATGGCTGCAATGTTCCACATTCCATATTTCTTTATAACTATTTTGTTAATGAATATTCAGTAGGTATTGAAATTGTGAATAAACATAGAACAGGGAAAGGGTTAAAGAGGTTGGGTCTAAAAATAGCGTGTGAGGTAAGGGGTTCAGCTGTCACTAATACACTGTTGTGTTTTATGTTGGTCATTATCTAAGTGGCATCTGATTTTTTTCCTTTTTTATTAATTTCAGATAATGTGACCGTCCATATTCAATATGGAAATAATAATTACATAATTGGAGATAATAATCGCAATAATCAAGAGATTGTTGGTGACAATAACAACTGTAATGGAGACAATGCTAGCACGAATGTCAATAATACTGGAGATCATGCGACCATTAATGGCAACAATAATGAAAATGCTACCATGATTGGTGAAAATAATGGACATGCTACCATGATTGGTGACAACACTGAAAACAATGATGACGCAACTGGAAAGAAAATTGTCAGAGATCCAGCAGGAGACACAAATGTCAGTCACAACAACCAGACAGACAACAAGGCTTCTGTGAGTGGCATGCCACAATACTCAGACATGGGAAGAAATGAGGATGATGTTCATCCATACCCTATTCAGGCCTCCGAGGATGACAAAAAAAACAGTAGCATTGAGGTTGATAAGAAGCCTGTTGGCCCTAGTAAACATGGCTTTCATGCACAGCCGTGTGATACAACTGAAGCTCCGTTCGCTCTAACCAATACCACTGCACATCACAATGACTTTAAACGCAAGTCAATCCATTCATGACAAACAATGTGTTCACGGAGGTTTGTTACATGTGTTTTTATGTTTACTTGCCTGTTCAAGTTTTATCTGCCCATAAACAAAAGGATGCTTGAATAAATGCTATAACAAAAGGATGCTTGAATAAATGCTATCTTTAACGTGTTTTAGCTTTCTTTCTTTCACCCTGTTAAGAAAATTAACAATTAGATTTTGCTTAAGATTGCATATCGGGTAAAGGGTAGTGACTTTGTACCCGGGAACTTGCCAATTTCTACCCGACCCGCGGGTACCATGGTACTCGTTTCAGCCCTACTGGAATCCTGTTTAAAGTTTTGTCTTTTGAGGTGACATGGGTAGAAAGATCAACACATCATTATAAATGCATATGCAAAATTTGAGGTTCAATGGTGAAGAAATGTAGAATTAGTACTTGAGAAGTTATGCTCTGGACAAAAACAAGAGGGCCAGAATGGCCCTGAAGCGCTCACCAGACAATCAGAGGAGATTTTCTCAGTTTTCACTATATATGTTTCTATAGAAAACTAGCCTGCCCTGGGGCGGGGCCAATTTTGACCCAAGCGGCACAATTTATATAACTTTTGTAGAGGACCTGAACATAATGCTATGTGCCAAATATGAAAGCTGAGAACCTTCCAGTTTCAGACGAGAAGATTTTCAAAGTTTTCACTATATGATTAACATGATGCTATGTGCAAAATATGAAAGCTGAGAAAATTCCAGTCTCAGAGAAGAAGATATTCAAAGATTTCACTATTTGTTTCTATTGAAAACTGCCCACCCCTGGGGAGGGGCCAATTTTGACCCCAGGGCCATAACAATGACAATTAACCCAATTAATTTTCATGTCATTATTTCTTACATAAATAGTCCTGGAGTAAGGGGTTAAGCAGCTGCCTGCCAAAAAGTATCTAAAGTCTTCTCTACTAGAATTTCTGTTTAAAGGATGATGATGATAAGTATTAGGAAACTTTTATCCATATATTTGTACACTATGATGGAGATATTTTCTGTCTATACTCTGTATTTTAAGACCCCTGCAAAATTTGTCATGGATGGAAAAATACTAAGTCAAATTAGTAAATGATAATTTATTCATCGTTTTCTCTATTATAGCAGAGGTCCAGATAAGATGCGTAAATCAAAACATTTTCAATATTAACTTCTTTATTTCTCAACAAAACCCTATATTGTGACCACTCTTTAGAATTGTCTCTTCGAGACGATTCTAAAGAGTGGTCATAAAATAGTGTTTGGTGGAGAAATGACGATTTTAATATTTGAGTATGCACCTTTATCTGTTGCTCTGATCATAGCTTTTAAAGTTTAACAATTTAATGCATGTGAATAAAGCATTTTTGTTTAACCCTTTACTCCATAGATACGCCATTGCAAACAGAGTAGACCAAGATCAGAAAGTTCCTACAGGAGCTCTCTGATCAGGGTCTGGTCTGTTTGCTTATGCAATTTTATAAGTCTGCCATTGCCAAAATTTTCTGTATTTATTTATACAAAATAAGTCATTAAATGTAATTAATATTCATGCTGTCAGTAATTCTTGCAAGAGTATTTATGAAGTAAAGGGTTAAATTGAACAACCTGGGTACACTGTATGTAGCTATTCCTCAAGAGATTACAGTAAACCCCCCAAAACCAGAATTCTAGTAGAGAAGAATTTTGATACTTTTAGGTAGTAGGCTGCTTAATGCAGGGTGAGTCATGCAGAAAGATCCTAGAGGAGCTTTCTGCATGTCTTTCACCCAGCATTAAACTGCCAACTGTCTCAAATAGCAATATTTATACTAAATCTAATATATGGTTTAGAGGTTTTACTGTATACATATGAATACTATTATCAAGGCTGAAATTGTCAAGACAAAGTAATGTAAAACATAATATGCTGTTAAACCTTTCCCTAATGATCATTTGTGTGAATTGGCCACTTTATGAATGTTCATTATATAACGTAAACTTTTTTTATTGTTGCTATGTTGAAAACTGCAGGATCAGTTCTATATAACCCCATAAGCAAACAGAGCAGACCCTGGCAGATCAGTCATCTTACCTGGGTCTTCTCTGTTTGCAAAGGCCTGAAAAGGCATTTATATGAGGGAAAGGGTTAACACTTAGATAATGACAGTAATGCACTGCATTACCACTACATACAACTGGTACATAGATCCATTACCCAGTACTCTACTACTGGTACGAGAGCGACAAACTGACACAAGATATATCAATCCAGAGCACAGTGACAAACTGACACAAGATATATCAATCCAGAGCACAGTGACAAACTGACACAAGATATATCAATCCAGAGCACAGTGACAAACTGACACAAGATATATCAATCCAGAGCACAGTGACAAACTGACACAAGATATATCAATCCAGAGCACAGTGACAAACTGACACAAGATATACCAATCCAGAGCACAACTCCACAGTAAGAATTTCTACACAAGGGCTACAAGAGGATTATTCTGTATATCATATACAAAAATACAAATGTAAGAACAAAACAATACGGTATTGTGACCCTGAAGTGGTATCACTAGTAGCAGGATCAAAAGTGATACATACATGTACCAAATTACATGTATATGAGATATCTATAAATAATTGACATTTTGTGTCTGTAGACATTTCTTCCTATCCGTTTAATATTCATGTATAAAAAAACAACATACTGAATATTTATTTGCTGAATCTTTTTTAATATTCTATGTATACATGTATATATTAATTTTTTTTGGTATTGGTAGAACTTGTCGAGCCAGATCCATTATAACTTTGTAAGCCTCCTGTAGGAGCCATCTGATCGGGACTACTGTTTGCAAAGGTATGAAAAAGTATTTGTTTGGGGGAAAGTGTAAATGAAAAAGTATTTGTTTGGGGGAAAGTGTAAATGAACAAGAGATGTCACAGTCACGTGACAAATGCCCCCAAAAATTGTACTCTGTGACCTTGACCTTTGACATATGGACCAGGGAGCTGAACGCGACACATCGTCTTTGTGTGGTGAACATTTGTGGCAAGTTATATTGAAATCCATTGATAGATGAAGAAGTTACAGACCGGACACGAAATTTGTGACAAAGTAATTGTACCCTGTGACCTTGACCTTTGACCCATGGACCAGGGAGTTCAATGCGACACATCGTCTCTATCTGGTGAACATTTGTGGCAAGTTATATTGAAATCCATTGATAGATGAAGTTACAGACCGGACACGAAATTTGTGATAAGTAATTGTACCCTGTGACCTTGACCTTTGACCCATGGACCTGGGAGTTGAACGCTACACATCGTCTTTGTGTGGTGAACATTTGTGCCAAGTTATATTTAAATCCATTGATAGATGAAGAAGTTACAGACCGGACACGAAATTTGTGACAAAGTAATTGTACCCTGTGACCTTGACCTTTGACCCATGGACCTGGGAGTTGAACGCTACACATCGTCTTTGTGTGGTGAACATTTATGGCAAGTTGTATTGAAATCCATCGATAGATGAAGAAGTTACAGACCGGACACGGAATTTGTGACAAAGTAATTGTACCTTGTGACCTTGACCTTTGACCCATGGACCAGGGAGTTGAACGCGACACATCGTCTCTGTCTGGTGAACATTTGTGGCAAGTTATATTGAAATCCATTGATAGATGAAGAAGTTACAGACCGGACACGAAATTTGTGACAAAGTAATTGTACCCTGTGACCTTGACCTTTGACCCATGGACCTGGGAGTTGAACGCGACACATCGTCTTTGTGTGGTGAACATTTGTGCCAAGTTATATTGAAATCCATTGATAGATGAAGAAGTTGCAGACCGGACACGAAATTTGTGACAAAGTAATTGTACCCTGTGACCTTGACCTTTGACCCATGGACCTGGGAGTTGAACGCGACACATCGTCTTTGTGTGGTGAACATTTGTGGCAAGTTATATTGAAATCCATCGATAGATGAAGAAGTTGCAGACCGGACACGAAATTTGTGACAAAGTAATTGTACCCTGTGACCTTGACCTTTGACCCATGGACCTGGGAGTTGAACGCGACACATCGTCTTTGTGTGGTGAACATTTGTGGCAAGTTATATTGAAATCCATCGATAGATGAAGAAGTTACAGACCGGACACGAAATTTGTGACAAAGTAATTGTACCCTGTGACCTTGACCTTTGACCCATGGACCAGGGAGTTGAACGCGACACATCGTCTCTGTCTGGTGAACATTTGTGCCAAGTTATATTGAAATCCATTTATAGATGAAGAAGTTACAGACCGGACACGAATTTGGGACGGAAGGACAGACGGACGGACAGACGGACAGACGCACTCACCAAAGGGTAGTTGTGTGACTTTTTCTAACTAGTCGCACAAGTAAAATCATTAACCTGGCCATCTCTTGTGACATTAACCTGGCCATTTCTTGTGACATTAACCTGGCCAGTTGTGGGACATAGGGTTAGGGTAAGGGTTAGCTTCCAGATCATTCTATTCCAAAGTTAGAGCCAAAAATAGTTTTACTTGTGGGACTAGTCCCACAAGAAAAGATCAAAGGAAAAAGTCACACAACTACCCATTTGTTAGTATGTCCGGACAGACGGACGGACGGACGGACGTACTAACAAATGGGTAGTTGTGTGACTTTTTCCTTTGATCTTTTCTTGTGGGACTAGTCCCACAAGAAAAACTATTTTTGGCTCTAACTTTGGAAAAGAATGATCTGGAAGCTAACCCTAACCCTAACCCTATGTCCCACAACTGGCCAGGTTAATGTCACAAGAAATGGCCAGGTTAATGTCACAAGAGATGGCCAGGTTAATGATTTTACTTGTGCGACTAGTTAGAAAAAGTCACACAACTACCCTTTGGTGAGTGCGGACAGACGGACAGACGGACAGACGGACAGACGGAAGGACGGACAATGCGATCACTATATGCCCGCCTTTGGGGGCATAAAAAGTATTTGTTTGGGGGAAAGTGTAAAACACCACAACTTTATAGGACCCCCTGGTTGAAGAAAACATGAGGGGCCTATAAATATAACAAGTAACAACCATTACTATCATCCATGCTTTTCTGTCTTTCTAGCAATTTACCAGCAACATTATTTCTTTTAACACTTTCCCTCATATAAACCTGTTTTCACACATTTGCAAACGGAATATACCCAGATCAGGGAGTCAACTGATCAGGGTCTGCTCTGTTTGCTAATAGAATTTGATAGACCTGTTTGTTTACTTTCTAAAATGGATACAATGTACCACCTTTCATATTAAATTATAACTATTTTGTCTATGAATATTCAGTAGGTATTAAAATTTTGAAGAAACACAGAACAAGGAATGGGCTAAATTGTGTTTTTAACTCTTTCCCTGTTCTATGTTTATTTCCAATTTCAATACCTAATGAATATTCATTAACAAAATAGTTATAAAGAAATAAGCAAGGTGGACCATTGTAGACATTTTAGAAAGCAAAGAAACAGATCTATCAAATTCTATTAGCAAACAGAGTAGACCCTGATCAGACGGCCCCTCTAGGAGCCATCTGATCTGGGTCTACTCTGTTTGCAAATGCATGAAATCACATTTATATAAGGGAAAGAGTTAACCCTTCTGATGCTATTAACACACGTATCTGCATTTGCTGGAGGAGCTGTCTCATATGTGTCTGCATTATTTGCCAGTATAATTCAGTGGCTACAATTGATCCAATTTTAGAATGATTCAGTTAATTCATGTTCATAGAGGATGGTTTCATATTGTATATACATCATCAGAAGGATTAATGTTTGTTACAGAGGGTTATATTAACCCTTTACTCCATAAATACGCTTTTGCAAATAGAGTAGACCCAGATCAGATGGCTCCTGTAGGAGCCGTCTGATCAGGGTCTACTGTGTTTGCTTATGAAATAATATACATGTAGGTATGATTCTAGTTTCTGCCACTGTGAAAATATATTTTTTATTCTATTTTAAATCTTTACTGCATGAATAGTCATGTAAGAAATTATGCACAATAATTAAATTATTAGCTCACCTGAGCAAAGCTCAGGGTGAGCTTTTGGGAGACTTGAATGTCCGTCGTGCGTCGTGTGTCGTCAACAATTTGCTTGTGAACACTCTAGTGGTCACAATTGTAGTCTAATCTTCATGAAACTTGATCAGAATGAATGTCTTGATAAAATCTCGGACGAGTTCGAAAGTGGGTCAAGTTGGGTTAAAACTAGGTCACTAGGTCAAATAATAGGAAAACCTTGTGAACCCTCTACAGGTCACATTTTTAGCCCAATTTTCATGAAACTTGGTCAGAATGATTGTCTTGATAAAATCTAGGAGGAGTTTGAAAAATGGGTTTTGTAGGGTAAAAAACTAGGTCACTAGGTCAAACAGTAGAAAAACCTTGTGAACACTCTAGTGGTCACAATTTTAGTCCAATCTTCATGAAACTTGGTCAGAATGAATGTCTTGATAAAATCTCGGACGAGTTCGAAAGTGGGTCAAGTGGAGTTAAAAACTAGGTCACTAGGTCAAACAGTAGAAAAACCCTTGTGAACACTCTATTGGTCACAATTTTAGTCCAATCTTCATGAAACGTAGTCATAATGATTGTCTTGATAAAATCTCAATTGAGTGTGAAAGTGGATTATGTGGGGTTAAAAACTTGGTCACTAGGTCAAAAAGTACGAAAAACTTGTGAACACTCTAGAGGTCACATTTATAGCCAAATCTTCATGCAAATTGGTCAGAATGATTGTCCTAATAAAATCTTGGACAAGTTTGAAAGTGGGTTATGTGAGGTCAAAAAGTAGGTCACTGGGTCATATCTTAGAGAAATCTAGTTTACACTCCAGTGGCCACATTTTTAGCCCAGTCTTCCTCAAACTTGTTCTGAGTGTTTGTCTTGGTGATATCAAGGTTGAGTGTGATCATGGGTTGGGTCGGAATAAAAAGTAGGTCACTAGGTCAAATCTTAGAAAAATTACTTTAGAGAGCACATTTTTAGCCCAATCTTCAATGGTCAGAATCATTGTCTTGATAAAATCAGAATACTAAATCTTTGAAAATCTTGTTCTGCAGAACCACTGCTAATCTATGGTAATCAGGTGAGCGATTAAGGGCCATCTTGGCCCTCTTGTTTTATAATGGCATATGATCAAAGAACATTTTGGCTCAGACAGAAACTGTACAATCAGATCTTTATTATACCATAAACAGGGCAGACACTGATCAGACAGCTCTGTTTGCAAAAGCAAAGAAAGGTGTATTTATGGAGTGAAAGGTTAAATAATAAAGAACATTTCAAAGTTCCATAACTCCGATAAAATGGTGAAAACATATATTCCCTTGTTCATGTTGACCACGACAACCATAAGGCAGAATCAGTTCACTTTAACCCATTCCCCGCATAGGCTATTTTTAGACCTAACCGCTTTGAATAAATCTACCAAAAAGGCGCATTTACTAAAGAAAAGGATTTTTTTTAGGATTGTGTAGTTTTGAAACCATTGTGATAAATAAAGCTATTTATCACAATGGTTTCAGAGAGTGACTTTTACAGAGGCATCAAAAGGCGTCAATATGAGGGAATGGGTCAAATGTTTTCAAAGTGGAATGCCCATCAGTTTAAAACATTTCCGGGACATTTCCCTCCAAAACCAGTTCCTCCCGGGACGTTTCGTACCAATTTTCGACTGGGATATTTTGTTTCACTGATCTGGAGAGTTTTGTCAAACAGGGTTGCTACAAACCAGAGGAAACAAAATCCCAGACGATTCCCTGACATGTTTTCAAATTTCCCTGACACATTTCATCGCAAAAATTGGTCTTTGTGTCATGATTTCTGTAATATGTTATGTACTTTTAGAAATATATAACCTTCATTCTCATGTTTTCAAAATTCCCTGACAGTTGCCTATATTTTCAGATTTCCCTGACAGTTCTCAAAATTCCGACCTTGATTAATTTTTTTTAAATTTCCCTGATATTTGGCCACCCTGACCAATAATAACCTTATAAAATATTTTTTATTAAAATTAGCTGAACCTTTCCAACATTGAGAATTTAAAAGGCAGGTGGTACTTACTGCAGGTATTAATAGCTTAAACCGTTACATCTTTGCAAACATAATAGCCCCATATCAGATGGCCCCTGTAGAAGATACTGCTCACCTTTTTAAAAACTTGAAGAATGCCCTTGTAACAAATAAAACTGTCATTCCAGTAAATTTTTGAATATAGTGGTGCGAAACATCTGAGCAAATTTTCAATAGTGGAGCGAAACATCCGGTGAGGAACTGGTTTTTGGAGCCAAACATCCCCTAACCGTTTTAAACGATATAAGCCATTCAGTATGAAAGGCTTAGAATTGCTTGAGTATCTAAATTGATAAATGGTACAGACCATGATCAGAGCGTTTTTTCTAGGAGCCCTTGGATCTAGGTCTACACTGTAAATGCCAGTACACTCATTTCCCACATTCAAAGGGTTAACCCATTCCTCCATAGGCTATTTCTAGACACAGCCTCTTTGAATAAATCTACCGAAAAGGAGCATTTACTAGAGAAAAGAAAACTTTTAGAATTTAGTAGTTTGAAACCATTGTGATAAATAGAACATTTGCTCCTATAGGAGCAAATGCTCTATTTATCACAATGGTTTCACAAAGTAACTTTTACAGAGTCGTCAATATGAGGGTATGGGTTAAGCGAGTTATCTACTTATAATAGTTTTCAAATGGAAACTTCTGTTCACATGGACAGACAGACATTATAGCTCTTTGTTCACTATCTAAATAAATGTTTGGGGGTAAAACAATTACGTTTTTTTCTTGTAAATTTACAAGTAGATTTCTTTAGCCCTTAAATTATTTTACTGAAATTATACAATATCTACAAACAAATTATACAATATCTACAAACATTATATATGTACAAATCAATACGTGCCCTTCTACCTTCCATTTATGCTCCTTTTCAAAAGCGTTCTGATTTACTTTTTGCTTTAACAAAAATTCTAGGATCAGTTTGTTTAGTTTTTATCGGGTTTACATCGTTTTTAACAGTATTTCAGTCATATCCAGACGTCCAGCTAATTACAGGCAGTGGAAGACCCCCCAGAGGTTCTTCTGTGCATGGAATAAATTGCATTGTTTCGTGCACAGAACATCCAGGTAGAACCACCGAACTACCGCAAATCAGCTGGAAGGCTTCCTCACATGAAAAAACCAAATGCCCAGACTGGGATTCGAACCCACAACGGTGAGGGGTCAAGCAATTGTCAGTCGAAGACCATAATCACTCAGCCACAGAGGCCCCTCTAGGATCAGATCTATATCACGTCATAAGCAAACAGCAGACTCTGACCAGACAGCTCTCCTATTGGAGCCGTCTGCTCTGGGTCTACTCTGTTTGCAAATGTGTGAAAATGTGCATGTTTGAGAAAATGTGTTAAAGGACACTCATGTAACCACTACAGAAGTTCTGTATTTTCAGCTGTCCCTTGGTGTTTTTGCTATAGCTACTATGTATTTGAAAACTCAAACAAATAGCAAAATGCATTCACTACAACACAGAGCAGGCAGATTTTTAATTCCTGCAGTCCATAATTGCACAGATCCATTTATGTACATTGACTCCAAACTTATGTCTCCTTGGATTT
The DNA here is from genome assembly GCA_963576725.1 of Azorinus chamasolen. NCBI lineage: Eukaryota > Metazoa > Mollusca > Bivalvia > Cardiida > Solecurtidae > Azorinus > Azorinus chamasolen. The sequence continues at coordinate 70,088,682 of OY755247.1, forward strand.
GGGAATCTTCTTTGTTAGCAACAGCCGTGCCTTCTCTGCATTTTCTGAAAGAAAGGAAAAAGGCAATTGATAAAGAAAGTGTTCCGCAACAACCAGACACATCTGGCTCAAACTATGGGAATCCCGATCCAGAAGTCAACTAGAACTATCACTAAAGGTGATGGAATACCCCCGCTCTGCAGCCTTGATCGCAAATCAAACAAAACTTCTACTTTACCAAAATTTCCAGATTTAAAAAGGGCCACAATTCTGTCAAAATGCTTGACAGAGTTATGTGCTCTTTGCCTACAGGTGAAGCTTGTGATGGTGAACAAGTGTGTAAGGTTTCAAAGCTTTATCCCAAAGGGTAACGTAGATAAGTGGACTTTAACAAAAACCTTAACCAAACTAGAAAATTGTGTCTGTAAGACAGTGATGCCCCCGTGGTGGTGCTTGCCTAGCTGCACGTAAAGTTCCTAAGTCATTTGACCTTGACCTTGGGCTTGCAGGCAGCATGGGCTGGGTGCGCAATGAAAATATGGATGGTGGTTTATGTGTATATGCAATTCCATGCCAATAGCTATAGTGGTTAGTGAGATATAAGACATTGAAAAAACTGTGACAACTGCACGTAAAAGCGTGACGGACGGACGGACAGACGGACGGACAGGTGCAAAACATAATGCCCCCTGACTATTGTCAACGGGGACATAAAAAATAAGATAAAAAGGGCCATAATTATGTCAAATGCTTGGTATAGTTATTTACTCTTGCCTACAGATGAAGCTTGTGATGGTAAGCAAGTGTGTAAAGTTTCAAAGCTTTATCTCAAAGGGTTACGTAAATAAGTGGACTTACACAAAAAACTTAACCACAGGTTGTGCCACTGACAGACATACATTTAAGATAAAAAGGGCCATAATTCTGTCAAAATGTTTGACAGAGTTCTGTACTCTTGTCTGCAAACGAAGCTTGCCATGGTAAGTAAGTGCTAAAAGTTTCAAAGATTTATCTCAAAGGGTTACGTAAATAAGTGGACATAACCAGATTGTGCCACGGACAGACATACAGAAAAAATAAAAGGGGCCATAACTCTGTCAAAATGCTTGACAGAGTTATGTACTCTTGCCTACAGATAAAACTTGTCATGGTAAGCAAGTGTGAAAAGTTTCAAAGCTTTGTCTCAAAGGGTTACATAAATAAGTGGACTTAACCAGATTGTGCCACAGACAGACAGACATACAGAAAAGATAAAAGGGCCATAACTCTGTCAAAGTGCTTGACAGAGTTATTTACTCTTGCCTGCAGATGAAGCTTGTAATGGTAGACAAGTGTGTAAAGTTTCAAAGCTTTATCTTAAAGGGTTATGTAAATAAGTGGACTTAACCTGGTTGTGCCACGGACAGACTGACAGACTAACCGACACACTGACTGCTATATATACCCCCTCTCAAACTTTGTTTGCGGAGGTATAATATTCAATCTACTGAGCTAACAGGGTCGGTTTTCTACATGTATTTTATTTGTGCTTCACATAAATATATACAAAAACTAAATCTTTATATGCTGAATCATATGCCATTTATATATCTGTCTCTTTTTATAGTGAAGTACCAACTTATATCAATACTAAACTTGTTACCCCCTGCCCAAACAACCTATATCAACAATAAACTTGTTACCCCCCGCCCAAATTGGAGGGATACAGTTTTGACCTTGTCCAACAGTCCAGGAGTTAAATCGGTTTGGAATTTAGAAGTCTTATAAGTATAACTTACAGACTTTGGAACACCAGAGTTATGGCCCTTTGTTTGCCAATTTTTTTCTATGACATTTTGGGTAAATGTTAAGTAGCATAAGGAAATGTGGCCCTGTGAGTATCACTCATACTGACCATGGAACACCAGAGTGATGGAACACCAGAGTGATGGAACACCAGAGTTATAGCCCATTGTTTGCCAAAACTTAACCCTTTTGACAATCCGGATTCATGTCTCAGAAATCTCCATTAAACTTCATGTAAATGTAAAAGTACAATGAGGAAATGCAGTCCTGCAAGCATTGCTTTATACAGTCAAACTTGTATTAAGAGACCACCCAAGGGACGGTCAAAAAGTGGTCTCTTAATAAAACGGTCTCTTAATACAAAACCCCATCAAGTGTAGTAAAGAAAACATGTACATGTACATGTGTACTTAAACATGCAAATGTTTTCTTTTCAGTTTGCAATGTTAATTTATATACATGTATATGTGCCTGCAGATGTATGTAATAAAGCATAAAAATATTTCATGTTTGTTATTTCTGAGATTAAAGAGATACCATTTTATTGTTTGATTTGGTTTATTCATCAAAAATATGTACAGCATATGTCTCCCTACCTTTAACCAAATTAGCAGTTTAAAGGTCTGAATTTGACTCCCAGCTCCTTCCAGCTGGGAACCAAATAAAGGCCTTAAATGTTACGGGTTAACACTTTCCCCGTCTTATTTCTGAATGAAATTTAAAAAAAAATAACCAAAAATCAGTCACTTCTTTCATACAAATTACTTAAAAAATCACTGATTTTGGTTTGTTTGTTTTCAAACTCTACCCTGCTGCTTGTAAACATGCTTTCCAAGCTCATTATACTCTCTAACCAATGGCCTTTTCCCTTATGCAATGCAAATCTTACGTGTGAAAACTGACATTAAATCATATATATGCCGCCATGAATGTAATACACACAGCTGATGACCGGCTCGTATCATGCGCATGATGCCCTAATAGCAAGGGAACCAGTAAAATCTTAACTGCATAACTTTCGTTACAAATTAATTGTGTGTATAATTGAGATGCGCGTGCACTGAATTTTTTCACTGTCAAAGCCACCGAAGTTCGCACTTTAATTATGAAAAACAAACATCATTAGAAATCTAAACCCCTAACTCAGTGTGGGGTTGGAGGTTATATGCTAATGCTGAAAAGGGTGTGCACTCTTTGACCAATCAAATGAAATTTAAAACCCCAATAACTCACACGCGACATCACATGTGACCTTTCATTTTCTGAAAACAGTGACAGCCATATTTATTGTTTTACACAGCAGGTTTAATCGGATTAGGGGTTTGACAGGCCCAGAGGCAATTACATCCTGTCAACAAACTTGTTTTATGAAATATATACTTGGTTGTTTGAAATTATTTGCTAAATGAACCTTTAACTTCGGACATTGTTCGACCTTACTCGCTAAGAAATGTTAAGAGCACGGAGACTAACGGAGTTTACCGAGTAGAACACGTACATGTTTTGTGTTGAGAACATGTCAAATTTAGGCGTGACAGGTAAGTTCTCGAACAGTCAGTCGTATAAAGGTGTGAATGCGATTGCTTGTCATGAAGCAACGACGACAATACATAATTGGCCGCTTAACAAAACAGAGCAATTATCGTAGGGACATTTTTGGTGGTCGCTGGTCGCGTTAGACAAAGGTCGCTTAGTACAAGTTAAATATAGAGCAAAACTTCACGGGAGGACCTGAAAGTGGTCGCTTAGAACAATTGGTCGCTCATGCAAGTTTGACTGTATATTGAATTTCAAACACCAGATTTTCCACAACAACAAAAAGATCCATGGTTATAATATACAGTAAAGTTCCGTTTAACGACTGGTCCGAAAATACGACCAATCCGAAAATACGACCACTTTTTAAAAGAATGGAATATTTTCCTTCATATTTTATTGCCCGTAGGGTCCGTTATTAAGACCGTCCCGCTATTACGTAATACAACCACTAATCCCAGAGCAAAAGGACCACTTAGTGTTGTTTTAAGGTCCGATATTAAGGACAGACACTCAGTGGAATTTCACACCTCGCCGGTGAAAAAACACATCAAAGTTTATGCAAACAATCATTTTACCGAAAGTTGACAAGAAAAATTCATTATGTTGCTGTATAAATTATGGGTGTTTTTGGCGATCAAATACAATGAGGGTTCACAGTTTTACTCTACTGTGCATTGCAATATGGACTTACTGAGTTGCCAAGAGTACGTTTCCATTTCAATACAGCCTATTTAAATGTCTTTTGCATTATTTGATGTGTGTAAATGCCTCATTATTTAGTTCAGCAGCCATTTGCAAAAAATGTAAACATTAAACAGGAAATACGTCATAAAACATCATTAGAAAATTTCCCACTCAGAGCCTAGTCTGAGGTTATATGCTAACACAGAACAAGAGCACCGCAAGACGGGGCAATATACGCCCGAAGGCTGTTCTATAAAATTATGTTGAAAAATAAAGGAGGAGTTAGTTGCACAAGAAATTGCTACCCGAAACTATCAAAGGGCAATAACTCCAGAATGAAAAATGATATGAGAGTTATCTCACTGATATGCACAACTACACATCAATATCTATCATTCCTGAAAGTTTGAAGAAATTATGTTGAAAAATAAAGGAGGAGTTAGTTGCACAAGAAATTGCTACCCGAAACTATCAAAGGGCAATAACCCCAGAATGAAAAATGATATGAGAGTTATCTCACTGATATGCACAACTACACATCAGTATCTATCATTCCTGAAAGTTTGAAGAAATTATGTTGAAAAATAAAGGATGAGTTAGTTGCACAAGAAATTGCTACCCGAAACTATCAAAGGGCAATAACTCCAGAATGAAAAATGATATGAGAGTTATCTCACTGATATGCACAACTACACATCAGTATCTATCATTCCTGAAAGTTTGAAGAAATTATGTTGAAAAATAAAGGAGGAGTTAGTTGCACAAGAAATTACTACCCGAAACTATCAAAGGGCAATAACTCCAGAATGAAAAATGATATGAGAGTTATCTCACTGATATGCACAACTACACATCAGTATCTATCATTCCTGAAAGTTTGAAGAAATTATGTTGAAATATAAAGGAGGAGTTAGTTGCACAAGAAATTGCTACCCGAAACTATCAAAGGGCAATAACTCCAGAATGAAAAATGATATGAGAGTTATCTCACTGATATGCACAACTACACATCAGTATCTATCATTCCTGAAAGTTTGAAGAAATTATGTTGAAAAATAAAGGAGGAGTTAGTTGCACAAGAAATTGCTACCCGAAACTATCAAAGGGCAATAACTCCAGAATGAACAAGAGTACCGCATACGGTACATAATACGCCCACTTGCGAACTTTCTCTGATTCAACATGCCTTATAAGTGTTGACATTTTCTAATCTGTGCTTCAGATCTTGATTTCCATATTAAGGTGATACTATTTTAAAAAAAAATTAAGTGAATATCTTATTAAATAAAAAAGTTAGCTAATCCACATATTTGCAGATTTTTGTAAAGTGCAACAGCCATAACTCTGTAAAGACAAACAGAATGAACCTCAAAATAAACTCAGCTTCAGATTTTGTTGCTCAAAATATTTGTATTAAGTTTCATTTATATCATTTTAATAGTTTTCCCGGAAAACAACAAACTAAAAGTTGACTGACAAACAAAGCAACGAACACACAAAGTTCAAGGACCATAACTTTAGAATAAAATGACTTATCAAAAACCCCGCAATATATGTGAAAATTCATATTAAGGTTTAACCATATAAAACAAGAGTACCGCATACGGTACATAATACGCCCACTTGCAAACTTTCTCTGATTCAACATGCCTTATAAGTGTTGACATTTTCTAATCTGTGCTTCAGATCTTGATTTCCATATTAAGGTGATACTATTTTTTAAAAAAATGAAAAGAATATCTTATTAAATAAAAAAGTTACCGCTAATCCTCATTTTTGCAGATTTTTGTAAAGTGCAACGGCCATAACTCTGTAAAGACAAACTGAATGAACCTCAAAATAAACTCAGCTTCAAATTTTGTTGCTTAAAACATTTGTGTTAAGTTTCATTTATATCATTTTAATAGTTTTCCCAGAAAACAACAGACAAACTAAAGTTGACCGACTAACATTTAGCAACGAACACACGAAGTTCAAGGACCATAACTTTAGAATAAAATGACATATCAAAAGCCCCGCAATATATGTGAAAATTCACATTAAGGTTTAACCATATAAAAAAATTGAAGTAAATATCATTTCAAATGAAAAAGTTATGGCCATCCTCATATTTGCATAGATTTGCATTATTTTTTTTAAGTGCAAGGGCCATAACTCCGAAACAACAAATCAAATGATCCTCAGAATCGACTTAGCTTCAGGTCTTGATGCATTAAACATGTGTATGAAGTTTCATTAATATCTGTCAAACAGTTTTGCCAGAAAACAGCGGACAAACTATTTGCATATATTTGCATTTTTTTTAAGTAAAAGGGCAATAACTCCGAAACGAAAAATCAAATAAACCTCAAAATCGACTCAGCATCCGATCTTGATGCATTAAACATTTTTGTGAAGTTTCATTAATATCTCTCAAATAGTTTTCCCAGAAAACAGCGGACAAACATTTTGCATTATTTTTTAAGGACAAGGGCCATAACTCTGAAACGAAAAATCAAATGATCCTCAGAATCAATTCAGTTTCAGATCTCGATGCATTAAATATTTGTGTGAAGTTTCATTAATATCTCTCAAATAGTTTTCCCAGAAAACAGCGGACAAACTATTTGCATATTTTTAAGGACAAGGGCCATAACTCTGAAATGAAAAATCAAATGAACCTCAGAATCATCTCAGCTTCAGATCTTGATGCATTAAACATTTGTGTGAAGTTTCATTAATATCTGTCAAATAGTTTTCCCAGAAAACAGTGGACAAACTATTTGCATGTATTTGCATTATTTTTTAAGTAAAAGGGCCATAACTCCGAAACGACAAATCAAATGAACCTCAGAATCAACTCAGCTTCAGATCTTGATGCATTAAACATTTGTGTGAAGTTTTATTAATATCTCTCAAATAGTTTTCCCAGAAAACAGCGGACAAACTATTTGCATATTTTTTAAGGACAAGGGCCATAACTCTGAAATGAAAAATCAAATGAACCTCAGAATCAATTCAGCTTCAGATCTTGATGCATTAAACATTTGTGTGAAGTTTCATTAATATCTGTCAAATAGTTTTCCCAGAAAACAGCGGACAAACTATTTGCATGTATTTGCATTATTTTTTAAGTAAAAGGGCCATAACTCCGAAACAACAAATCAAATGAACCTCAGAATCGACTCAGCTTCAGATCTTGATGCATTAAATATTTGTGTGAAGTTTCATTAATATCTGTCAAATAGTTTTCCCAGAAAACAGCGGACAAACTATTTGCATATTTTTTAAGGACAAGGGCCATAACTCTGAAATGAAAAATCAAATGAACCTCAGAATCAACTCAGCTTCAGATCTTGATGCATTTAACATTTGTGTGAAGTTTCATGAATATCTGTCAAATGGTTTTCCTAGAAAACAGCGGACAAACAAAATGTTGACGGACGAACGAACGAACGTACAAACGAACGAACGAACGAACGAACGAACGGACGGACGGACGGACGGACAGGGCCACGACAATATACGACCACCTTTATTAGGTGGGCGTATAAAAATTGAAGTAAATATCATTTCAAATGAAAAAGTTATGGCCATCCTCATATTTGCATAGATTTGCATTATTTCTTTTAAGTGCAAGGGCCATAACTCCGAAACGACAAATCAAATGAACCTCAGAATTGACTTAGCTTCAGGTCTTGATGCATTAAACATGTGTATTAAGTTTCATCAATATCTTTCAAACAGTTTTCCCAAAATATGGCGGACTAACTATACAAATATATTTGCATTATTTTTTAAGTAAAAGGGCAATAACTCTGAAACGACAAATCAAATGAACCTCAGAATCGATTCAGCTTCGGATCTTGATGCATTAAACATTTGTGTGAAGTTTCAATAATATCTGTCAAATAGTTTTCCCAGAAAACAGCAGACAAACTATTTGTATTATTTTTTAAGTAAAAGGGCCATAACTCCAAAACGACAAATCAAATGAACCTCAGAATAGACTCAGCTTCAGACCTTGATGCATTAAACATTTGTGTGAAGTTTCATTAATATCTCTCAAATAGTTTTCCCAGAAAACAGTGGACAAACTATTTGCATATTGGTTTTAGGACAAGGGCCATAACTCCGAAACGACAAATCAAATGAACCTCAGAATCAACTCAGCTTCAGATCTTGATGCATTTAACATCTGTGTGAAGTTTCATTAATATCTCTCAAATAGTTTTCCCAGAAAACAGCGGACAAACTATTTGCATATTTTTTAAGGACAAGGGCCATAACTCTGGAATGAAAAATCAAATGAACCTCAGAATCAACTCAGCTTCAGATCTTGATGCATTTAACATTTGTGTGAAGTTTCATTAATATCTGTCAAATAGTTTTCCCAGAAAACAGCGGACAAACAAAATGTTGACGGACGAACGAACGAACGAACGAACGGGCGGACGGACAGGGCCACGACAATATACGACCACCTTTATTAGGTGGGCGTATAAAAATGATATGAGAGTTATCTCACTGATATGCACAACTACACATCAGTATCTATCATTCCTGAAAGTTTGAAGAAATTATGTTGAAAAATAAAGGAGGAGTTAGTTGCACAAGAAATTGCTACCCAAAACTATCAAAGGGCAATAACTCCAGAATGAAAAATGATATGAGAGTTATCTCACTGATATGCACAACTACACATCAGTATCTATCATTCCTGAAAGTTTGAAGAAATTATGTTGAAAAATAAAGGAGGAGTTAGTTGCACAAGAAATTGCTAACGGACGGACGGACAGACGGACGGACGGACAGACGACATGCGCCATACCATAATACGTCCCTTCGGGCGTATAAAAAGGGTGTGTACTCTTTGACCAATCAAATGAAACTTAAAACCCCATCACAGTGGACCTTTCATTTTCTGAAAACACTGTGACCCTTTCATTTACTGAAAACAGTGACAGCCAATTTTAATCGGATTAGGGGTTTGACTGGCCCAGAGGCAATTAACATATCTCCCTTACGCAATTTATATCCTGTCAACAAGCTTGTTTAATGAAAAGTACTTGAATGTTTGAAATCTTCGAATTTTGCTGGATTTTGATATACCCGACACACTTCCACAATACACGATCTGGAGGTGATTCACATGTGTTTGTAATTTGAATATAAACAGGCGTGTTTGTGCAGATCTGTCCAATAGGTAAATTATATCAATAGGTAAAACCCTATCTATCTCTGTCTGTCTGTCTATCTATCTATCTCTGTATGTCTGTCTGTCGGTCGATCTATCTTATCTATCTATCTATCATCTATCTAGCAATCTTGCCCATATCAAGGGTCTCAGTAACAAGACCGACTCGACCGACTTTCTGTCAGTACCAGAGGTGGTCTTAATAGCGGAACTTTACTGTATAACCATGACATTTAGAGAAACAGATGTCAAGTGAATTAATTGTAGATGACAGTTTGTTGTTTTTTATCAAACTTGGTATTAAACTTTATATTCTAAAATGGACATTAATATTACATTTTGCATACGAAACTGTTGAAAAACATTAATATTAGATGGCTTACCTTTTGATATTTTAGAATCAAACATTGGATCACCTCTTCTCAGCTTCCTGTAACAGAACAAAATGGATCACCTAGTAATTGTGCTGAGAAAAGATGACTCAAACTTTTGGGCGTTTGAATAATGAAGGTTATCAAGAAAACTCCTTTCTTATTTCTGACCAGACCTGCATCATGCACCACCTGTATTAACTCATTTCCTCATAAGCTATTTTTTTTGTATATTTTTTGGCATACTGTCATCTTAAGCCATTCCATCATATTGACGACTATTGATGCCTCTCGAAAGGTCCCTTTTTTAAACCAAACTAATTTACTCCACAAGGTAATGGCAATATTCCAGACAGCTATGTTGGACTGTTCAGGTTAGGTCGAGTCTGGCACTAATGCTCATCATGCTGATCAGTTTTGTGAACTTTCAGAAAAATACTGAAAAAACTGAAGAAATCCTTTCCATAAAGAAATTGACAGTTCTAAAGTGACTAGGTAAAAAGGCTGTCACTCAATAAAATTACCATGGAAATTTGCCGACTTTTTAATTGTATTTTTTTTTTTTTTAAGCTCAAAATACGGCCAGTCAGCCATCTTGAATTTCATCAGGAAAACAATCATATCACACACTATTATTAAGAAAATACAAAATACAGCCCTTCACAAGGTAATTGCAATAATAACAATATCCAAAATGACCACCAGTCGGCCATCTTGAATCCCATCAATCAAAATTATGTCACCCACTGCGCCACATATTGATAACTTTTGCAAATTTTTAAGAAAACTAGTGAAAGCTGTAGAACAAGTAACAGCTACAACCAAAATGGCAACCAGTCGGTCATCTTAAACCTGATTGAGAACAAAGATGTCAAACAATTGCCCATTTCATGTCAATGAAGCAAAAACTGTGCAAGCAGTTTGCTCAAATTTGCATGTACCTACAACACACACATACACAAAAAAAATCTCTTACATTTTCCCTTCAAATCTAATTTGCAAGGATAGAATTAAATTAAACTAGAACTATCACTAAAGGTGATGAATACCCCCACACGGCAGCCTTGATTGCAAATCCAAGTTTTGAACATGTTACAGGACCAAATAACAAAAATACCCAAAGTTCAAATAGAGAAAATTCTGTAATTTATGCCAAGTATCAAGTGAATCAGGTTGAAATTGAAGGAGGAGTTCTAAGTACAAGATTTTGCCTGCCAATTTCAAGGCCAAAGGTCAAGGTCAATGTCACAGAGACCTGAAATTTGTGTCTTGCACATCTACTACTCCTGAGTAACATTTATGCCAAGTATTAAGTAAATCAGGTTGAAAGTGAAGGAGGAGTTCAAAGTACAAGATTTTGCCTGCCAATTTTAAGACCAATTTCAAGGCCAAAGGTCAAGGTCAAGGTCACAGAGACCTAAAATTTGTGTCTTGCACATCTACTACTCCAGAGTAACATTTATGCAAAGTATCAACTGAATCAGGTTGAAATTGAAGGAGGAGTTCAAAGTACAAGATTTTGCCTGCCAATATCATGACCAATTTCAAGGCCAAAGGTCAAGGTCAAGGTCACAGAGACCTGAAATTTGTGTCTTGCACATCTACTACTCCTGAGTAACATTTATGCCAAGTATCAAATGAATCAGGTTGAAAGTGAATGAGGAGTTTGCCGTACAAGATTTTGCTTGCCAATTTTAAGACCAATTTCAAGGCCAAAGGTCAAGGTCACAGAGATTTTAAATTTGTGTCTTGCACATCTACTACTCCTGAGTAACATTTATGCCAAGTATCAAGTGAATCAGGTTGAAATTGAAGGAGGAGTTCAAAGTATAAGATTTTGCCTGCCAATTTCAAGACCAATTTCAAGACCAAAGGTCAAGGTCAAGGTCACAGAGACCTAAAATTTGTGTCTTGCACATCTACTACTCCTGAGTAACATTTATGCCAAGTATCAAGAGAATCAGGTTGAAATTGAAGGAGGAGTTCTAAGTACAAGATTTTGCCTGCCAATTTCAAGACCAATTTCAAGGCCAAAGGTCAAGGTCAAGGTCACAGAGACCTGAAATTTGTGTCTTGCACATCTACTACTCCTGAGTAACATTTATGCCAAGTATCAAGTGAATCAGGTTGAATGTGAAGGAGGAGTTCAAAGTACAAGCTTTTGCCTGCCAATTTCAAGACCAATTTCAAGGCCAAAGGTCAAGGTCAAGGTCACAGAGACCTGAAATTTGTGTCTTGCACATCTACTACTCCTGAGTAACATTTATGCCAAGTATCAAGTGAATCAGGTTGAAATTGAAGGAGGAGTTCAAAGTACAAGATTTTGCCTGCCAATTTCAATACCAATTTCAAGGCCAAAGGTCAAGGTCAAGGTCACAGAGACCTGAAATTTGTTTCTTGCACATCTACTACTCCTGAGTAACACTTATGGCAAGTATCAAGTGAATCAGGTTGAATGTGAAGGAGGAGTTCAAAGTACAAGCTTTTGCCTGCCAATTTCAAGGCCAAAGGTCAAGGTCAAGGTCACAGAGACCTAAAATTTGTGTCTTGCACATCTACTACTCCTGATTACCAATTATGCCAAGTGTCAAGTGAATCGGGTTGAAACTGAAGGAGGAGTTCGCCGTACAAGATTTTGCAGACAGACCGACCGCCCGACAGGCTGATTCCAGTATACCCCCCTCAAACTCTGTTTGTGGGGGTATAACAAATCATACTTATTTTTTCTAATGTATGGAAGGGGCATAGTTGTTAGTTTTTCTACATTTTGCAACTTTTTTTCAAAGGGCAGTACTTTTTTTACACTTACGTATTTAGTGGCAATGGACAGTAGCTTATTGGAGTTTTGAAACGTCTAGTTCGCTTGGAATCTGATCCATCATCACTGAAAAAAAATGCATCATGAAATAATAAATGGCCACCTCTTCAAGGAAAAAGTCACAGAAATTTGCACCTTTAAAAACTTAACAGTGTAGACAAAGTTAATCTACCAAATTGGAATGTTTTTGCATTAACAAGGGTCTGTACTGTTAGTGGTGGACAAAATACAGTTGATTTGGTTGAGTTAATTAGAAAACCCTGACCAGTGATCACATTTGAAGCTACAGACAGAAGTATTTATGACAAAATACAAATGTAAAAGAGCCCTATTTCCCATGATACAGGCCATACATGCACCTTGGATGCACAGCTAGACTGAAAATCTGATGAATTACAATAATGAAAATCAACAGGAATGGGGACAATTCCAGCATAATAATCCAACAAATTCACGTCGACAAACCAAGACAAAAAGTGCAGACTAAGATCAAACTGCTGCTCAAAATCAGCTTAATCAGGGGTCTATACTGTTGGCTACTCATAACATTCATTTTACATTTATCAAAATAGTGCACTACTGATTCAGCTTTATTGAGGGAAAGAAAGGGAATCACCAAACTCTTAGACTTGGTATTTCACTAGACCAGTTGCGACATTACAGATGTCTGATGAGGGTTGCCACAGTTTGTCAGGTTGAACACTAGAATATTGCAGATGCTGTCATGTGTCAATGACTAAATCTTTTTAAAGTCTACTTCTTACATATGACATTTATTATCAACCCTTTCCCTGTTTAATATTCATGACTATTTATGTGCTGAATTTTTAGCTCACCTGAGCAAAGCTCAGGGTGAACTTTTGGGAGACTTGAATGTCTGGCATCTGTCATCAACAATTTGCTTGTGAACAATCTAGTGGTCACAATTTTAGTCCAATCTTCATGAAACTTTGTCAGAATGATTGTCTTGATAAAATCTCGGACAAATTTGAAAGTGGGTGATGTAGGGTCAAAAACTAGGTCACTAGATTATATAATAAGAAAATCTTGTAAAAATTTAGGTCATATTTTCAGCCCAATCTTTATGAAACTTTATCAGAGTAATTGTCCTGATAAAATCTCGGGACGACTTTGAAAGTGGGTCACGTGGGGTCAAAAACTAGGTCACTAGGTCAAATAGTAGAAAAACCTTGTCAACACTCTAGTGGTCACATTTCAGCCCAATTGTCATGAAACTGTATCAGAATGATTGTTTTGATAAAATCTCAGACATGTTGGAAAGTGGGTCATGTTGGGCCAAAAACTTGGTCACTAGGTCAAACAGAAAGAAAACCTTGTGAACACTTTAATGGTCACACTTTATGTCCAATCTTCATGAAATTTAGTCAGAAGGATTGTCTTGATAGTTTGAAAGTGGGTCATGTGGGGTAAAAACCTAGGTCACTAGATCAAATAGTAGAAAAACCTTGTTAACACCCTAGAGCCTAGAGGTCACATTTTTTTCCCAATATTCATGAAACTTAGTTTGCATGATTATCTTGATAAAATCTCCGATGCATTTGAAAGTGGGTCATGTGAGGTCAAAAACTAGGTCAAACAGTAGGAAAACCTTGTGAACACGCTAGAGTTCACATTTTTAACTGTCTTAGAATGATTGTCTTGATAAAATCTTGGACGAGTTTGAAAGTAGATTAAGGGGGCTAAAAAAGTAGGTCACTAGGTTATATCTTGGAAAAAAATTGTTTACACTCCAGCTGTCACATTTTAAGCCCAATCTTCCTCAAACTTGCTCAGAATATTTGTCTTGGTGATATCAAGGTTGAGTTTGATCATGGTCGGGCGGGATAAAAAAGTAGGTCACTAGGTCAAATATTAGAAAAATCACTCTAGGTCACATTTTAGCCAAATCTTCATTGGTCAGAACGATTGTCTTGATAAAATCAATATTCTAAATTTTTGAAAATCTTGTTCTCCATGATTCACTGTCAACATTGTTCCCTTAGGTCAATATTGGCCTAATTCTGGGAATACCCAGCTATAATCTTAAATCTATGGTAATCAGGTGAGCGATTAAGGGTCATCTTGACCCTTTTGTTATAATGACATATAAACACAGGATATTTTGGTATTGGCAGAAATTGTAGTCACATCTATTATAACCTAATATCAATCAGAGCAGAACCTGATCAAACAGGAGCTGTCTGATTTGGGTCTACGCTGCTTGTAAAGACGTGAAAAAGCATTTCTATGAGGGAAAGGTTTCAATGATAATACAAGAGCTTTAACCTGATACTTAACCCATTACCCCATAGGCTAATTTTAGACCCAACAGCTTTGAATTGATCTACTGAAAAGGAGCATTTACTAGAGAAAAAGAACTTTAGAATTATGTAGTGTTGAAACCATTGTGATAAATAGAGCATTTGCACCTATGGTGCAAATGCTCTATTTATCACAATGGTTTCAAAAGGTGTCAGTATGAGGGAATGGGTTAATCATTCAGAAACTTTCAGTGTTGGATCACATCGATAAATTCTAATACTGGAAAATATCATATAAAATGTAATTTTAAACACATGAGATTCAAAGTTTTTAAATATAGATGAACAGTGGCTAATTTGGGCCTACAAATTTTGCCAAACTAGACAAGACACATTGCTCAGGTTGATGAATGACAAACTAGAAAATTGTTTCTATAAGACACAGCGATGCCCCCGTGGTGTAGCTTGCCTAGCTTCATGTAAAGTTCCTAAGTCATTTGACCTTGACCATGGGCTTGCGGGCAGCATGGGCTGGGTGCGCAATGAAAATATGGTTGGTGGTTTATGTGTATATGCAATTCCATGCCAATAGCTAAAGTGGTTAGTGAGATGTAAGACGATGAAAAAACTGTGACAACGAACTGCACGTACCAACTGCATGTAAAAGCGTGACGCACGGATGGATGGACAGACGGATGGACAGATGCAAAACATAATGCCCCGACTATCGTCAACAGGGGCCTAAAACTGCAGATGATCCTGACCAGATGGCCCGTTTGGATCTCCACTGTTTGCACATGCAAGCAGCTATTCTAAAATATGGCTCAAACAGTCAAGCTAATAAATCAAGCAACTTACTCCTCCACAGGAACATTGGACTGAATGTCAGACAACGGTTTGGCGTCTGTTGGCTCAACGTCAGTCTCTATTACCGACTGTCGTGCTTTCGATGAGATCATACTCAGCTGCCTCTTGAGATTGGCCAGATTGTTCACTGGCTCAGCATTCTGCAAAGAGAAATTAGCCCTTTCCTTCATATAAACGCCTTTTCACACATTTGCAAACAGAGTAGACCCAGATCAGACGGCTCCTAGAGGAGCCGTCTGATCAGGGTCTGCTCTGTTTGCTTATGTAGATCTGATTCTACAGTTTCTGCTTGAGCAGAAACATCCTATGTACATAATTATGCCATCATAAAAATTCAGCCAATGAATATTCAAGCTGTCATGATTCCTTACATGAATATTAAACAGGGAAAGAATTAAAGGTATCATCATTTGTGAATTCCATCATGGTGAATATCATATTATATGTCTATGAGGCCTTATAAACACATTAGACAGAAAAAACATCTCTACAATGACTATGAAAAATAGCATTCTTGGTGTATAGAAAATTGAAATTCCACGGTAGAATCACAAATGAGTCTCATACCCTTTCCCAAATATAAAAAATACCAACAAAATAAAAACACACTAAAAACAAAAACATTCTAAACATGTAAAATGTACCAAAATGTTTTGCTCGGGAGATATATTTAACCCATTCCCGCATATTGACACCTTTTGGCGCTTCTGTAAAAGTCACTTTTTGAAACCATTGTGATAAATATCACTATTTATCACAATGGTTTCAGAACTACAAAATTCTAAAATTTCCCTTTTCTCTAGTTCATGTTTGGTAGATTTATTCAAAGAGGTTGGATCTAAAAATAGCCTATGAAGGAATGGGTTAAATAGAATCCATTGAATAATGACTTTCATCAAAGTGTGACTAACATCAACTTGACTCTCTTACTCAAAATTTACAACAATAATCATTATTTATCAACCTTTATGGATCCTAAAGAAAATTCAGAACCTGTTATATTTTATTTATGCGAGTGACTGCCGATGTCTGCACCAATTCCTAACTACACTTACAAGTATTGTGGTTCGCAAAATCTTAACCATTTCCCTGTTCTATATTTCGTCCAAATTTCAATACATACTGAATATTCATGGATTTATAATGACATATGGAAGGTGGCACATTGTAAACTTATTAGAAAGTAAAGAACAGATCTTTCAAATTCCATTAGCAAACAGCAGATCATGATCAGGTGGCTCTATCTGATCTGGTTCTAATCTGTTTGCAAATGCACGAAAATGCATTTATATGAAGGAAAGGGTTAAGTTTGGATCCTGATGTGAGACTGAGATACTAGACAATTCATTCTGTTTCAGACAGTTTGCATTTAAGTTTATAGTAACTGGAATATAAAATGAATCTTAATCCAAATTACAATTGTTAACAAAACATATTCTTTCATTCAATTATTTAATGTAGACAAAATTAATTTGGACAAACTGGTAGGAAGACAAAAGCTTTGTCATCCTACCGAAGTACCATCACTACCTGTGGTAATATCAACCCTTTACTCCATAAATATGCATTTTCAAACAGAGTAGACCCCGAATAGACGGCTCCTGCAAGAGCTGTCTGATCAGGGTCTGCTTATGATGTGCTATAGATATGATTCTACAGATTCTTTCATGGGCAAATATTTCTGCGTCCATGTGGTAATATCACAATTAATCTAATTAATGTTCATGATGTCATTATTTCTAAAAAGAATATTCATGGAGTAAAGTTTACAGTTTGGGAATCTTACATCATTTTGTAACTGACAAGGTTGAATTTTATTATTGTTTTTACTGGAGCAAGAAAAACACTACTGCAAAAAATTTGATTACATAACCCCTTTTCAATTAAACTTTTATTTCATAAATATCTATGTAAGAAATAATGACATATTAAGATAGATTTTTAATAATGTATTATGAATATAGAAAATGTTTGTCAAGGCAGACACTGTTGACACAGACCTATATAATTGTACAGGCAAACAGAGCAGGTCCTGATCACACAGTTCCTACAGAATCTCCGCCCACTCGGTTTGCCACTCTGTTTAACCCTTTCCCTCATATGCTATTTTTAGATCCAACCACTTTGAATAAATCTACTGTAAAGGAGCATTAACTAGAGAAAAGGATTTTTTTTTTTTTTTAGATTTTTGTAGTTTGAAACCATTGTGATAAATAGAGCATTTGCTCCTATAGGAGCAAATGCTCTATTTATCACAATGGTTTCAACAGGTGACTTTTACAGAGGAATAGAAAGGCGTATTTATGGAGGAAAGGGTTAAAAGGCATATCTAGGGAGTATAAGATTAATTCAAATACCTTTTACTGATGGAATTTTAAATAAGGTCTACCATCCCTAACTATCAGAATTAAATTAGTGTTTGTACCCCGAATCAGGGTAATTTTCATACATCATATTTTCCACCTACTAGTGAAAGTTTCTTGGAAAAGCTGTAACAAAGAAGGGACTTCATTAAAATAAGACACATTTTAAAATTCAATTTCTGTAATATTTAACACAAAAATTCTAATTTATCAAACTGATCTTGATAAAACCAAGATCAACATAAGAATCAAGTCTAAAATTAGGACTCACATGGTTTCTGAATTTATTTATTTATTTAAAAAAAAAAAGAGAAATTTCTGTCAATTTTTTCATTATGGATTTTAATCAAACCCTTTCCAATTTTACACCTTTGCAAACAAACAAATCCCCATATATCAGACGGTGGCTGTGAGAGCTGGCTGATCAGGGTCTACTCTGTTTGCTTAATATGAAATTATAGCTACAGTTTCTACCAAACAATCCTATGTACATAGGCCATTATAAAAATTCAGCTAATAAATATTCATGATGCCACTACATGATGTATTTCTGACATGAATATTCAACAGGGAAAAGGTTAATGTTTAACCCTTCCCCTCATATGTATGTATGTATCTGCAGAGTAGACCCAGATCAGACAGCTCCTGTAGGAGCCATCTGATCAGGGTCTGCTTTGTTTGCTAATGGAATTTGATAGATCTGTTCTTTACTTTCTAAAATGGCTACAATGCTCCAACTTCTATTTTGTCCATGAATATTCAGTAGGTACTAAAATTTGGAATAAATATAGAACAGGGAAAGGGATAATCATCTTGACAAATTCGAACAGATGTGAAAGGCATTTAAAAAATACAAATTTTCTCCTATCCTTATCCAATCACTTGACCCTTTGAGACCAAGGGGACAGAATATTGAACGGTTTGGATTATGATAATTTGCAAATTTATATGGGGTCTGTGCTAAGGTCTAGCTTTGTTCTCTCTTATATGGGCTTATGGTCACATGACATACTTCTTCATCCATGTCTCTCCCTGCTTTGCTCCTAGGTCTACTCTTCGGTATCCTCTTGGTCACACTGTCACCATCAACACACTTCTTACTACTTCGTTTGCTGGTTGACTTTGGAGGCTTTCTTGAGCTAGAGAATTAAACACTTTATTCCATGAATATTTACAGAAAAACCTCTCTATAACGGCCACTAAATTGTGTTAATTAGTTGGAATTTTAGGGCAGGTGGTTGCTTGAAGCAAGGTGAAAGTAAAACAGAACGCTCCAATAGGAGCGTTTTGTTTTACTTTCACCTTGCTTATAAATAAGCAGCCACCTGCCTTTAACACAAAATACTTGATGTAATTTAGTGGCCGTTATAGAGAGTGTTTGCTGTATATAACGTGGTATTTATCCCTTTCCTTCATGAATATTTATGTAAGAAATAATGATATCATGAATATTAATTAGATTGTTATAATAATAGCACATGGACACAGAAATTTTTGGTCCTGGCAGAAACTGTAGAATCATATCTATATTATATCATAAGCAAACTGAGCAGATCCAGATCAGACGGCTCCTATAGGAGCCGTCTTATCTGGGTCTTCTCTGTTTGCAAAGGCGTATTTATGCAGTAAAGGGTTATGCCATAGAAGGTCAATTACAACAAAGTCACACCTACACTCTGATGTATTAACCCTTTCCTCCATGAATATTCATGTAAGAAATAATGACATCATGAATATTAATTAGATTAATTTGTTATAACAGCACATGGACACAGGAAATTTGAGCTTAGGCATAAACTATAGTTATGTCTATATTATATCATAAGCAAACAGAGAAGACCCTGATCAGACGGCTCCAACAGGAGCCGTCTGATCTGTGTCTACTATGTTTGCAAAGGCGTAGAAAGGCGTTTTTATGGAGGAAAAGGTTTATATAGTAAATATTGTCTTTGCAACCATTAGAATATTCATGCATGATTTGATCACTTCATGAATATTCATTGACTAAATTTCTATATGGTAAACTCTTGAAGGGAATATTTTGGTTCTATGACAAAACCAACATTAGACGAGATCTATATAACTTCGTAAGCAGACCCTGATGAGATGGCCACTACAGGATCCATCTGATCTGGGTCTATACTTTGCAAAGGCATGAAAATGTTTACATGAAGTTAAAACCATTCATGTGAGAAATTGATAACAAATATTAACCCATTCTTTCCTACCGACGCCTTTGTAAAACTCATTCTTTCAAACCATTGTGATAAATAGAACATTTGCTCCAAATGAGCAAATGCTCTATTTATCACAATGGTTTCAAAACTACACAATTCTAAAATTCTCCTTTCTATAGTTAATGCGGCTTTTCTGGAGATTGATTCAAAGATGTTGGGTCTAAAAATAGTCTAGGAGAGAATGAGTTAATTAGTTGAATTATTATACTGGTACATGAGCACAGTATTTTTTTACATTGACAGAAACTGTAGAATCAGCAAACGAGTGGACCCTAATGGGACAGCTTCTATAGGGGTTATCTATTCTGGGTTAACTCTGTCTGCAAAGGAGCGACAAGGCATACATCTTTGCAAATAATCACTGCAATGTTTACCTTCAGTGTTTTTAGCGTAAATCATAATACCCCAATCACTTAAGATTAACCCTTTTCCTTTTGAATATTCATGTAAAAGATAATGACATCATAAATATTTATTACCTGAATATTTATAATGGCATATGTATTTTAGGTATTAGTAGAAACTGTAGTCAGAGCTATTATAATTTCATATACAAACAGAGGGGACCCTGATCAGACGGCTTCTACAGGGGCTGTCTGATCTGGACCTTCACTGTCAGCAAAGGTGTGAAATATGAGTGAAAGGGCTAACAAATGATCAACAATCTTACATGACTTACTATTACCAGAGCTACAGATAAAGGTGCATACCCAGATACTAAAATTGTACATTGTACTACAGTACATTTTAAAATATAGAATAGGGATATAGATGAATGAAGAAATGAACTGGGGGCTATATACTCCCTTGAAAATATTGGGGGCTTTATACTCCTGGTTGAAAACATTTCCGAGAGCACTGTCACAATGAAGAGCCCATTACCTGTCTCCTGGTGATCTCTCATGGTTGATAATATCCGAGTCTGCAGAGAAGGCCTGATCCTGTAAGAGAGTACATATACATGCAAATATCAAATGAAGAATTAACCCTTTCCATAATAAATACGCCTTTTTAAACAGAGTAGACTCAGATCAGATGGTGTCTATAGGGGCCGTCTCAGTGTTTTTTTTTCACTTTTGGGGGGAATGGTGGTGGGCCCCTTTCATAGGGGAAAAATGCGTTGTGAGAGCAAAATAAGGGAAATTAAACAAAACTATGTACATAAGAGATATTACTATTTTTTACTGTGATACAGTAAAACCCTGATCATAGACATCTTATAGGGTAGGTTTACAAGTCAATGTCTCTGTTTTATCTCCAAATATTTCATTCTCAAATCTGACCAATCAAAAACTTGAGAATGAACTCAGACTCAACTAAAAAGTTTTATAAGCATGGATACATGTGTAAATATGCGATTATAAAAATTAAGCTAATTAATATGAAAGGAGTCATTATTTCTTACATAGGTGTGCAACAAGGAAAAGGTTTTACATAAATATGCAACAGGGAAAGGGTCAACCCTTTTTGTGATAATCACACATATTCATGTCTGCAAGATCTGTCTGATCAGGTCTGCTTTGTTTGTTTATAAAATTTTAAATTCCTTTCCCTGTTGAATATTCATGTAAGAAATAATAACATCATAATAAAAAAATAAATAAAAAAATAATGTTCACAGGATATTTTGGTACTGAAAGTAACTAAAATCAGATCTATTATTAATTCAAAAGCAAACATATATCTATGTCTGATGTGGGTCTGCTCTGTTTTTAAAGAGTTTTATAAGAAGGAACACTTCCTTTACTCCATGAACATTTGTGTAAGAAATAAAGACATCATGAATATTAGTTAGATTGTTGTTATAATAAAATACGGACACAGAATTTTTGCCCATGGCAGAAACTGTAGATTAGAATATCTGATCTGGGTCTACTTTGTTTGCAAAGGCATATAACTATGGAGGAAAGGGTTAAATAATACAGATCTGATTACTTTGTTTGCCAAAACTATCACTAAAGGTGTTGGAATGCCCCCGCTGGTTGTGCCATGGACAGACAGACCAATTGACCGACCAACACAATGACTCATACATACCCCCTCTCAAATTTCGTTTTTGGGGGTTTAACCCTTTCCCTGTTTTATGTTCATTCCAAATTTGAATATTTATTAACAAAATAGTTATGAAGAAATATGGAAGGTGGAACATTGTAGACATTTTAGAAAGCAAAAAACCCCAGATTTTTCAAATTATGATAGCAAACAGAGCAGACACTGATCAGACGGCTCCTCTAAGAGCCGTCTGATCTGGGTCTACTCTGTTTGCAAATGCGTGGTCAAACCCTTGACCTGATAGACACCTTTGCAAGTAGACTACTAGAGTAGTCCAAGATAAGACAACTCCTGTATGAGCTATTTGTGATCAGGGTCTGCTCTGCTTAACCCTTTCCTCCATGAATATTTTATTTATGTAAGAAATAATGACACCATGAATATTAATTAGACTAATTGTTGCAATAGTACATGGGCACAGGAATTTTAGCCATGGCAGAAAATAAAAAATTATATTATATATCATTTGCAAACAGAACAGACCCAGATCAGATGGCTCCTATAGGAGCCGTCGGATCTTTGTCTACTCTGTTTGCAAAGGCGTAGAAAGGCGTGTTCATGGAATAAAGGTTTAAGGAAATGATAACACAGTTTCTGCAATGATAAATATCCTGTGTTCATATACTATTACCCGTGTACAAATATAATCGAATAACAAGATCTAATTGTGACGGAATCCATTCAGGGTTGCCACAAACCAGAAAAAAATTCCCTTACAATTTTTTGACATTTCCCTGACATAATTTTAAGTTTTCGATATGTTTCTTTGCAACATTTAGAGAATAATTATATTATGGCCTTAATTCTCTAGTTTTTAAATATCCCTGACATTTGATTATATTTTCAAAATTCCCTGAACTCTCAAAATTCCCCGACCTTGAATTTTTTTCTCCAATTTCCCCCAACATGTGGCAACCCTGCCATTACAGGATGTCCCGGCCCAACACAAAACAGACAATGGATATAGATGAGCAAAACTAGACAATATTTAATAAATTTCAATAAATCACCGGGTTACCATTGCAACCAACACTTTTGTTACACCTGCTATTAACTTATTAAGTTCAGGATACCCAAATACACCTTTATACCCCCCCCCCCCCCCCCCCCCCCAATAGTCATTAAAATCTTCTTTCATAAATTAAATGGATTGAACATAAAAAAAAAGATAGATCATTCTTCTTTGAAAATTCAGCATTTGAAACAAAAACTTACCAGGCGCTTCCTTGTTGCATTTATTTTAGTTGTCTCTGATGTCCTGGACTCAGTTTTAGGTGTTCCGCTATCCTGGCCACTATTTGCATTTTGTTTTTTAAGGCTTTTACTGATAGTTTTTGGCTTTGCCTTCATTGTGGATTTTGACTTTTGACTTCTTGTCACTTTTGAACTTGGTATTTTAGAGTCTTTCTCCACAACAGGTGTTTTTGTAGACAATTTGGATACTCCAGTTCTTCTATGAGTACGTTTTGTTATGTCACCTTCATTATCAAGCAATACTGCACTTGCCTTTAGCACTTTGGATTTAACTGAGTGTGTCACTGTGGTACCAACGTCCACATCATCACTACTGTCACAGCCACCAGTCTGTCTTTCTGGTGAGTCAGTAACAATGTTAAACTTTGGCAATACCAACCCAGTACTGTCACATGATTTTCCTTCAGCACTATTGCCCTTATGCACATCAGCCTGTCTATCTACTTCTTCATCTTGCTGGCTTTCTGTGTTTCTTCTTCTGCTCTTACTCCTTGACCCTCTCTTCACACCAAGATCTTCTGATGCAGATGCCCGAGACCGACCACGTGACCGCGATCTTGAGGTCTTCAACTCTGGTTCCTTATCTGCAGGACTGTCTTTCAAGGGAAGGTGATAAACATGAGGGTCTGAAACTGCTCCTGAATCATCCTTGTCATGACTCTTACAAGCTTCAGAAGTAACTGTCTCTTTTTCTATACCTGCTTTTGAATGCATCTCAGTTTTGTCTTTTCTTTCTTTTGATTTTCTAGTTTGCTTATCGGTGTCTGGAATTTTTGGCACATCATTCTCGATGATCAGGTCTGCAGTGACTGTACAAGATGTTCTTGAGCCCTTCTGGCTGTCACTGAGTTTTAATAAATCTTCCGCTTCATCTTTGTCATTTTTATCTAGTTCCCTTGATTTTGAGTGGACAGATTGCTTTACGTGTTCAGAAATTAGTTCCTTTCTTTCATTTGACCTTGATCGAGACCTTTCTCTGCCAACTCTCTCATTACTGCTTTTTGGCAAACTTATTTCCTCATCAGAAACTATCTCTTTTCTTGGTTTAGATCTTGCAGATCGCCTTTTACAAATGTTAGGATTATCTTCAAAAGTTGCACTATCAATAGTGGTAGGTGAATCCTTTTTGAAGTCAGGCTCAATATTTTGTCTAGGTCTAGACCTGGATCTTCCTGACCTTTTAACAGATATGGTCTCTGTAATCAGTTCATCCCTTGATCTTGAGTGTGACTTCCTAACCTTATTTTCTGTCAAACATTCTTCATCATCAGAATGATTAACTTTTCTTTGTCTTGATCTAGATGATCTTTTTGCAATGTCCCTAACTTCTTTGTCTTTTTCTGTTGACTTATTAGTTGTGACAACCCTTGTATCCTGTTCATTGTTAGAATCAGTCACCTGCCTAGGTCGAGATTTTGATCTTCCTCTCCTTATTAAAGTATCTGCTTGCTTTTCTATGCACTTATCTTTACTGATGCTTGATGTGTTTTCAGTGTCAGAATCAATAGCTAGCCTTGGCCTGGATCTTGATCTGGCTGATTGCCTTGTTGGCTTTTTGGCATTATCATCACATTCCTTAGATATTGTTTCCTCTGCATTAGGCAAATCATCATCTGATTCTACAACTCTTATAGAACGAGACTTTGATCTTGCAGTTTTTCTGACAGACTTGTTCTCTTTTGACTCAGAGCTTTTGTTTGTTTCTTTATTAGAATCATTCTCTTCACTATCTACAGAGTCTATGATTTTCCTTGGTCGTGACCTTGATCTTGACCTTGCAGAACGCCTTGCAACTTTTTCAGGGCTACAGTCCTCTTCTCCAGAGGCAAACCTTTTTCTTGACCTGGGTTTTGACTTTTTGTCATTTTCATCATTTTCTTTATCATTTGATACTCCTCTTTTTGCTTTTAACCCAGACTTGGATGCTGACTTTTGACCAAGAGGGACCCAATCTTCATCGTCCGATGATATATCACGTTTCCTAGACTTTGACCTTGACCTAGACTTGGATGCTGACTTTTGACCAAGAGGGACCCAATCTTCATCGTCCGATGATATATTACGTTTCCTAGACTTTGACCTTGACCTAGACTTGGATGCTGACTTTTGACCAAGAGATACCCAATCTTCATCATCCGATGATATATTACCTTTCCTAGACTTTGACCTTGATCTAGATGCTTTTTCTGTTGGAAGATCATCTGAACAACCTTTCAGCGGTAGATAATAAATATGTTCATCGTCTTTCCTTTTTCCTTCAGATGTGGGGTTGTCTTTCATTTTCTCACAGAAACTGTTCAAACTTAGTTTTTGTGCTGCTACGCTTTCATTCATTGACATGTCATAAACATTTGCACCTGGCTTTGTTAGCTTTTCAAGTGGCACTGTAGGAGTTCTGTCACCAAAGTTAAACATATCTTTGCTCGTAGTTACTTTTGGCTCACTTTCCTCCATAATCCTTGGTTTCTTTTTCGATCTGGCACGGCTACTTTTCTCTGGGATTGGTTTTCTACTTCCGTCTGCCTCTTTCCTGGATATACTAAACGTGAAAATCCCTGGTTTAAGGTTTCGCATTTCAACTGGTGCTGTTGTGAGCTCTTCTTGTTCTGTATCAGCATTAGTTGATTCTGCAACTGATTTTGTCTTTTTTTTATCATCAGCTTTTACAGCTGTGCTGTTTGATTTTTTTGAAACTTTTTTCGATAATGGGCACCTCTTTTGAGAAACAGATTCTTCAATAACTTCTGTTATTGGCACAACAGGGCTCTTCTGTGGTATCATTTTAGTTATGTCAATCACTTTTGTTAGTTCCATGTCTGTATTAAAGAACACAGTAGATTCACCTTCAGTGAATGGTTCAGGAAAAGTTTCTGACTCCAGGTTGCTCTCAACATCTCCAGACAGTCCAGCAATGAAGTCACGACTGTCTACTTTCTCCACGTGTTGTTCAACTATTATTGCTGGTGGTGTTAACAATTTTCCAGCAATTGGGCTTCTTAGTAAAGTCTTAGTAGGTTTGAATGGATCTGTTGGGTCACTTGGTGATTGCTGGACTGGACTCCTACTCAAACTCCTTGTAGCACTGAATGGATTTAATGTGCTACCACAGTCATCTGCAGTTTCCCTCACTCTAATCGGACTTCTTAAAACCTTTTGTGTCTTTGGAACAAAAGGATTCGCGGTTTTGTAGGTGTCTCTACGTTTTGGTTTAGATGGGCTTACTATTTTCTTGGGTTCATTTTTTTCTGGTTTCTGAGATTTTACTGTCCCAGGTTTAGCAGGCTTTTTCCCCTTGTCTGTAGGGTCTTTGCGATGATTCTTCACTACCTTTTTAGCTTCAGCTACTGATTTCTTTGGAGAATCAGGCTGTTTAATTGGAGATCCAGACACAAGCTCAATGGCAACATCTCCAAAACCAAACAGGTTAGAATGAGTGGCATCCTCTGGTTTATTCTTCATCTCATTGTTTTCATATTCTTTTGATTTATTGATGTTGTCAGGGATGTCATTCCTCCTTAGTACCCTCTGAGGTAGCTCTATAAAAGTCTCTGGAACAGCCTTCATAGCTGGAACAGTAGGAATACAAGTAACAAATAGCACAAATATTCATGTCCTTTTCTCTTTAGAATCAACTATCAACACTTAATGAATAAATTCAAGAACAAAATACTTTTACAAAAATATGCAAGGTGGAACATTTTAGCTATCTAGACTAAGAAAGTAAAGAAACAGATCTTTCAAATTCCATTAGCAAACAGAGCAGACCATGATCAGGCAGTTCCTATAGGAGCTGTCTGATCTGGGTCTACTCTGTTTGCAAATGCATGAAAACACATTTATATGAAGGAAAGGGTTAATAAACTTGCCAAAAAAGGTGACAGCCATACATGATATGCCTTCAGGAAACCTCATTTGAAATCAAAATATAAGATTACAAATCAAATATTTATCTGTAAAATGTATTGAAATTAGAATATCTATGGATAATGATTTTATATATGATGATTTGGGCATGTAAATTAGTGGTTTTTATGTTGTATATTACCTTTTTATGTGTGATGTGCCAGCTGAACTTTTATGACATCAACCACTTATTAAAGTACATTTCCATATATTCAAATATGACATGGATATTTTTTAGCTGACATTACTATACAGTGCAGACCAAGATTACCCATTGTGGCATCAAGATAACAAGAGTTGCATGTGGCCCCAATGCTTGCTGATTTGGTGCTTGTACAGCTAAATTAAAACTTTTTGAAACAGGAGGGCCATGATCGCTCTGATATCGCTCACAAAGACAGTCAGGAGAAGATTTTCAAAGTTTTCACTACATGTTTCTATTGAAAACGGGCCACCCCTTGGGTATAATTTATGCATTTTTGTACAGGACTTGAACATGATGATATCAGCCCTTTTTTTAAGGTTTTGGGGAAGTGTGGCGGGGCCTTTAGACTGGGGAATTTGCAACATAACTGGGCCTTTTGGGGGAAAATTTTGCAACGTAACTGGGCCTTTTTGGGAAAAATTACACTGTAACAGTCTTCATAGGCGACAAAAACCAGGGTTTATTTTAACTCATTCCTCACTGGTATTTCAAAATTGACACTTCCAGGTAAATGTTTCCAATTAAGTCTAGTAAGTCCATTTTGACTATTATTTAAGGGTTGTTTTTCCAATATATTTCAAAATTACAAACAGTGAAGACCCTGATCAGATGGCTCTTTAGGAGCCCTCTGATCTGGGACTAGACTGTTTGCATATGACAAGACTTGAAGACAAGTGTACACTTATATCTTCTATACAGTGGAAAGAGGATGGGAGGGGGAGACATCTGTTTTTGTGACAAAAACAAACCTCTAGTTACAAATTGTTTTCATAAAACTTGTTTACTATAATGAATATGACACTTGCTAACATCCGCACACGATCCCGATGGTCCAGGTGTTTCCTCAGAATTTACGATTTCACTGTCGTTAGACATTTGTGCCCGAGAGCTAGACTGATTCATGACAGCTTGCTTAAACATAAAGTAAATCTTAAAAGATCCCTTTCCGTCATTCTTTTTTAAATTTTTCACATAACAACAAATATTATGAGACATTTTCGATGTTTACAGAACACGTTTCATGTCCCGACGACGCTTGACTTTTCTAGTATCAAATCAATAAGCGTCTAGCGATGATGACTCACATTCGGAACTACTCGCCAATTTCCCTACTATCGGAATATCTCACATATACAGAAGTTATGTCTACGAATCTCGGTGCATCTTTAACAGTTGTTTGGACAGAAATAATTCGGAACATCGGCCTTCAAAAATACGACATGAGGTGGGGAATTTTTTACCAGATTTTGGGGGAAAAAGTATATGATTTGGCTTGGGGAATGGGGCCGAATATCGGCCCCAAAAATGGCATAAAAAAAGGGCTGGATATGTACCAAATATGAAAGCTGAGAACCTCCCAGTTTCAAAGTTTTCACTAGATGTTTCTATTGAAAACTTGCCACACCCGGGGCAGGGCCAATTTTGACTCCAGGGGAATAATTTATAACTTTTGTAGAGGACCTGAACATGATGATATGTGCCAAATATGAATGCTGAGAACCTTCCAGTTTCTGAGAAGTTTTCACTATATGTTTCTATATTTTTGCCATTATACATGGTTGATACAGACTTCCCCAACACAAAATCAAGGCTTTTTAGGGACTCCATTCACTAAATTAAGGGTCTCAAAGTATGTCATAGCTAAACAGTATGTTTTTGCCTAAAACTCATTTCTAATAAGTACACTTACACCTACCTAATACCTAAACTGTTTTCAGCTCTGTTACCTTGTCACTGATCTTACTTTCCAGCTTTGTATTTAGAACACTATTCTCTTTTGCCTTTTCCCATAAGAGCATTGGATATGGCAATGTGAGAAAAATTTCTTTCCTTAGCTGGTTGGGGAGGAACAGTAAAGTTAAACCAGTGTTCTCATTAGGATTGAATTTTACCGAGTCCCTGGGACCCATGGCATCAGCAAAAGTTGCGTCCCAAGCAAATACAACAGTCTAAGTTAATTTCACTCCTGCTTTTGTAATGGAGATTTTTTGCACCATTAAATGTAAAGGGGTAAAACTATTTAAGACTTACACTGATGTATCATTTAACATAAAAAATAAGTGTTACAAGCACTGTATAATAAGGTAATTCTTGATGCTTTGATTTGAAGTGCACGACGATGAGCACCATTTGAGTGAACTGAGCTGAGCATCACTATCCGCTGATACGTAAAAGTGGTTTTCACTTCATTTTCATTGCATACAAAGCATCACATGGTAATGCTATTAGTTTCAGGGCTAACATTTACTTACAAGTCTTTAAACTCTCGGTCTTGCACCCATACCGCTTTAAAGTTCCTGGCGTGTTCAACTTTTTACTAGCAGACGCCATCTTTTTTCAGCACCCAAATGTCATTACTATGTGACAGAATGGTTCTCATAGAATTACATAATTTTAGATGCTGACACTAGGGTGGAAATCGTAACCAGTCAATGCAGGTGCCCTCCTACGTACCTGGAATAACCCAGGACTCGATATTTATAGATCCATTGCAATTTCGGAAAAAAAATCAAGAAAACGGTGTGAGAGATTTACTTTGTTTATTGATCCTGATTGATGTAAGACCAAGTTTCAGTTGTTAATTTACCTGGATTCATTTAAATCCGTCAAATTTCGATCAATGATCTTGCGTCCCATGGACGCAACGTACTTGACTATTTTGCGTTCCAACGATTTTCGGTGCGTATTTAGATATGATTACGACGTAAACGGAAACACTGTTAACGGATCTACGCCTCTTTGTATAGAATGACATTGATTGTTCATTGTGTTTTTCACCTTTCTCATGTGACCACAACACACCCTCTCCCATCTTACAAAGATTTATTGATTTATGACACATTTTACAATACGCCTTGAAAGGCTACGCAGTCACGTTTTACCCTAATTCATTTGTACTGTATTACATAAGGACCCCTCGCCTGGGATGGTTTACTTTCAGTTTCAGGAAAGCGTCGCCAATTATCACTTTCCTTGTTTCTTTACCAAATGTCAACATCATTTCTTTCTCTATAGCAATCTTATGTAGAATTTATTTTTCACACTGTTTTCGTAACCTCTGCCTTTGCTTCTCATTTTACTTACATTCAGATCAATTGACAGTACAAATACAGAATTTCACAACAAAGACGCCATATTGGAAGGTTGAACTAAACACTGTATAATACGAGTGTTTTGATTGACTGTATGACAAGAGTTTCGTTATTCGATTAGCTGAACCAAAACTCTCGCTGTTAACGTGATAAACGTTATTAACGCGGATTCACTTGGAAAAGAATATATTAGTGAATAATTAGTTCCCAGATGAATCCCCACTCCAAATTTCTTATCGGATTTACATTGATATCAAAAATGGTCCAGACTGAAACAAAATCCGCAGAAAGTTCTCATTAATGAATTATTATATGTGTGAAATGAAAATTATGGCCAGGAAATCTAAGTTACAGGGTCAGTGTCAACAAATACACAGGCTTTTTAGCGCCAATCTTCAAATTTAGGGACCTTTCAGATAAAAGTAAAAAGTAAAGTACCTAGTTATAGTCTACTTTCAGTCCCGAATGACCGCTCAGCTGACTGTACATTTACTCCCCTGGTTTTTGTATGATTGACCTACAATATTGAGCACTGCTAACATATGGCGCAATCATGCAGCCGCAGTACCCACGAGTGACCCTCACAGGTACCCATTTTAACCCCTGGGTGGAGAGGATGTGTGGGTGGGAGACATGGAAAAGCGACTCTGATTTGAACCCCGGACTTCCTGACTGATAGTCAATCCCGTTACCACTAGACCACCGCCACCTACAGATCAGGGTAATTTGAAAATATAGGCAAATGTCTGGGGATTGTCATGTAATTTTCTAAACAAGAGGGCCAGAATGGCCCTGATATTGCTCACCAAACAATCAGGAGAGGGCCAGAATGGCCCTGATATTGCTCACCAGACAATCAGGAGAAGATTTTCACTATATATTTCTATAGAAAACTAGCTAACCCTGGGGCGGGGCCAATTTTGACCCCAGGGGCATAATTTATACAACTTTTGTAGAGGACCTGAACATGATGCTATGTGCCAAATATGAAAGCTGAGAACCTTCCAGTTTCTGAGGAGAAGATTTTCAAAGTTTTCACAATGTTTCTATTGAAAACCTGCCACCCCTGGGGCGGGCCAATTTTGAACCCAAAGGTATAATTTATATAACTTTTGTAGAAGATCTGATCATGATGCTATGTGCCAAATATGAAAACTGTGAACCTTCCAGTTTCAGAAGATTTTCAAAGTTTTCATTATATGTTTGAGTAAGTTTCTATAGATTTTATCAGAAAACAAGGCATCCCTAGGGCGGGGCCAATTTTGACCCCTGGGGCATAATTTATATAACTTTTGTAGAGGACCTACAGATGATGCAATGTGCAAAAGCTGAAAGCCGAGAACACTGTAAATCGTTGAAGATGCACGACGACGGACATCAGGCGATCACAAAAGCTCACCCTGAGCATTTCATGCTTTGGTGAGCTAAAAATGAAGCCCAAACAGCTGTAAAACTAATGTGTTCCACACTGAAATTGCAATATCCAAGATGGCCTCAAGTTGGCCATTTTGAATCCAATCAAGAAAATAATGAAAAGGTCCAAGAGATATTCCTGTTAAATATACATGGAACGGGACTGTACTTTGAAACTTGACTACACATCCACATGAGCAAATTTCATAATCTGTACCAACCAGGAACTAGAAGTATCAGTATAATTACTAAAGGTGATGGAATACCCCACATCAGGTTGTGCAACGGACAGACCAACCAACCGACCAACACAAGTTGACTCCTATGTACTCCCTCTCAAACTTTGTTTGCAGGGGTATAATTACTTGTTTGATATTTCAGCAGATCAATCAGTCCAAAGAAGCTAATTTTCTCTGTTGTATCCTTGGATTTTCTTAAAATTGAAATAATCTTCTTCAAGTTCCAGATTTTCAGAAGAGAAAAATGAATATTATATACAATTACAGTCCAACCTGCTTCAGCGGTCACCTGGTATCAGCAGCCACACTGCTGTAAGCGGCCACTCTAGGACCCTCCCAAAGAAAAACACTATATATTACACCTGGTATAAGCGGTCACCTGCCTAACGCGACCAGCAGCCACTCTATTTCATCCCAAATGGCCAATACACACTGGTGTAAGTGGCCAGGTGTTCTACAAATGTAAAGCGTGTAAACACTTTTCATGGCTAATGATCGGCAACATCAGACATTATGTCACCTTTGAATGCATACAACTAACGATCATGACCCATTTGGACCCCTTATCAGAGTTTCTTGTGTTTGTTTACAATGTGCATCGGTTGTTCACCCCATATTAATTGGGGATTTACCTTCTACTCGGAATTCCCCAGGAATGTAATCATGCATGAACTAGCTGGTTCCCGACTTCCGCTTTATGAGTTAGATGTTCGCAGACTGAATATTCGGGAAACCAGTCGTGTCAAACATGGCTACACCGTTAGAAGTTACACCCCGAAGCCAAATTCGAATAACACTGGCACGTGTATTACTACATTGAAAGAACTGACACTTATAGATAAGGGAAAGAGGTTGAAGAACGACAAACAGGGCAATTAATTCAATATGACTTGCAATTATTACGGGCACTTTAGGTCAGAACGGTCTGTATAAATATCGATTAGTATACTGCTGGACACAACATACGTGTCTGTCATAATTACTCTAAAGTATGCTTGGTAACATGTACCTGGTTTAGGTGGTCACCTGCCTGCTGTAAGCAGCCAAAGTGGCCACTTCCCCAGACTGACTGCTTACAGCAGGTTGGACTGTATACACAAAGATGTCACCCTGTGTATGTGTTGGGTTTAACTCTTTCCCTGGTCAATATTCATGTATTAACCCTTTCCCTCATATAAATGTGTGTCCTAGAGGAGTCGTCTGATCAGGGTCTGCTCGGTTTGCTAAAAGAATTTGATAGATCTGGACCTTTGCTTTCTAAAATGTCTACAATGTTCCACATTCCATATTTCATTATAGCTATTTTTCTATAAATATTCAGTAGGTATTGAAATTGGTAATGTAGAACAGGGAAAGGGTTAAGAAATAATCACATCATGAATATTTATTAGCTTAATTTTTTCAAGGAAATGATTTGCTTTGACATAAAACTAGAATCGGATCTATATCGTGTCAAAGCAAACAGAGTAGATCCAGATCAAATGGCTCCTATAGGAGCCATTCGATCTGGATCTACTTTGTTTGGAAATGCATGAAAAGGCATTTATATGAGGGAAAGGTTAAAGTGTCAAATCAGACAAGGAGTGGCTGATCTAGCAGGCCTTTTTTGGCATCTAAACTGGTCCGTTAAAAAAGACCCATTCCCAATGCAAAATTGGTAACATTTTTTCCATTTTTTTAGGGGAAAACATCCCAATAGACTAAATTTTGATTAAATTACTAAAATATGCGAAATAAGTTAAAATTGGACCAAAAATGCTTTCCAAATCGTTGAAATTCCCAATTTTTAAAGTACAATTTCCCCAAAATTGCCAGAAAAAGGCTTGTCTAGTAACCTTTTGTCAGTTATACTACTAATATTGGTAACTACATGTACTAGTCACCTATTGGTATGCGCTGGACTCTTTCCTCCTCACTATCCCCTAGTATACTTTGTTCTGCTATAACACTTATGTCAGGGTTGCGCGATACAACAGCACTGGATATGGTGGGGCGTAAGCTGTCAACCATGGACCAATTTCTGTCTAGCTGGACTCCAGCCCTGTAAGCTTGCTCAGAAAGTGGTGTCCTGGAATAAATTATGTACAATTGTGGTTTCTTATTGCTGTTGCAGTTACCTACAATTTTACAAAATATGTTGCCAAAGTAACATGTTAGAGGGCGACCAGCAACCATTTATTTACTGACAGATTTTTTTTCTCCCTAGTTTATGGGGAAAGGGGTTTGGGTCCCATATCTGGTGAAATTTTTTAATCTGAACGAGCCAAAGGGGGAAATTTCATTGAATTATGTATTTGTGTTAAAATCTTAGTTTACCAATTTAGCTATAAGTAGCACAAATACAACCATTTCAATTATTCCAGAACAGTGGTTTTTACTACTGAAATATATGGAGAAATAAGGCCCAATCCCCTCCCCCCTTAACCCTTTCCCTGTTCTGTATTTAGGCCAATTTTCAGTACCTAATGAATATTCATTAACAAAATAGTTATAAAGAAACATGGAAGGTGGAACAATGTAGACATTGTAGAAAGTAAAGAAACAGATCTATCAAATTCTTCTAGCAAACAGAGCAGACCCTGATCAGACTGCTCCTGTAGGAGCCGTCTGATCTGGGTCTTCTCTGTTTTCAAATGCGTGAAAACACGTTTATATGAGGGAAAGGGTTAAAAAATAATTCCCCTCCTGCAGGAGTCGCTGGAGAATAGTTTATAATAGTTAGACCTAGTTAATATAAATTATTGAATAATTAAATGGTTGTATTTGAGCTACTTATAGCTAAATTTGCCATATTAACATGCTATTAAAAAGAAAACTTTGTTAGTATTACTGCACGTCAATTTGACATCATACTCCTTTTATGCGCGTCATAAGTCAGACGTCTGCCATCTTGTCCTAAGCAAACGTGGTGGGAAACCAACAAAGAACGAAACTGAGACTTTATAACAGAAAACATGTAGGTTGTGGGCTTAAACTGAGCCAACAGTATCAGGAAGTACGAATGGATAAAGCCACGTGTTGAATATTCAGTCAGTCGGAAAACAATAGAATTCTTTCTGGAATTCGGTCTGCACACCGGAGAAAGAGTTTGCATTTCTGAAACGGGGTTGATAACTTGTTATAGATCTAGTAACTGGGCTGATTTGAAATCAGCTATTGAATCCTATAGATAATCACGGTTGGCTTGTTCCGCCTAGTGTCAGTTGATGATGGCATCGAGTAAGCGGCTTGAATTTGCTGTACTTGAAGGTTGGTAGAGTAGATTCGATACAGGTACTGTACTGGTAGATGTTTGGTTTAACTTTGAATCTTAATGTAAAATCGATTGGTGGACAATTTCATCATTTTAAACTAAATTACGAGTGCAAATAGCAGTACATTTCGTCCAAATAGTCTAATGTGAGGAAGTCTTGTCATTTATTGGCAGAAGGTCTGGGTTCGAGTCCCAGTTTGGATTTCATTTTGTACTGTTGTTATTTCATTTGTTATCAAATTTATTCCCTGTGAAACTTTTTTCAAAAATATAACAAAACACTGCAAAACGACCCAATAAAAGAAGAATTGTATTGCTTTTCTAAATATCTGACTGCCTAGTGCAAGTTGAAATCCCCATGGGGGGGAACAAATAGTCAGATAACAGTGAAATTATCAAATTGATAATTTTACTGTTCAAAACAGTGTGTTTATCAAGTGATAATCCACTGTTATATCCTGGTAAACCGGCGAAAAGCATGAAATGAGCCACCATAATGCCATATAATTAATGAGCTGTGTCACATGAGCTGTCAAAGCAGTGTAGAACCAGATTGTCATAGCATCAGAAACATAAATGATAAGGCTTTAACCTTTACTCCATGATTATTCGTGAAAAAAGTAATGACATGAATATTGAGTATTGAATATTGATTAATTCTTATAATAGCACATGGAGACAGGAATTTTTGGCTGTGGCAGAAACTGTAGAATCATATCTATATTATATCATATAAAGCAAACAGAGCAGACCCTGATCAAACAGCTCCTATATAGGAGCTGTTTGATCTGGATCTACTCTGTTTGCAAAGGCTTAGAAAAGCGAATTTATGGAGTAAAGGGTTAACAAAGCACTTTCTATCAAGTTTGCAGGAAAACTATGAAGTTGCTTAATCAAGCAACTGAGTGTCAATTAGTTGAAATCCTGTTTAGACAATGTGTCTTAAAAGCAATGACATGTCTGCATAGATCTATTTTCACAGCCTAGAGGCACTGTTTCTTTGGTACAGGGTCTTGAATATCTTATGTAAATCTGTTACTGGAAAGTAATTGTTATGAATTTGACATGAAGATTACGTGTACATATTACATGATACAACCATCAAAACATACTATGTTACCTCATATTCCTTCCTTTATCTTCTTCTGTTGACTGATCTAAAGACATTGTCATATTTTCAAACGAAGAACGTCCGATTCCAGTTGAATTTCTACCGCTGATTTCCAAACATGTGTTACGCAGTTCTGTCAGGTGGGCACCAGTATTGAACACGTTCTGGACTAGCTCCTCCACAATTTTGTACATCTTTGAGACTTGTTCCTAGAGTAAGAATATTGGAAGAAAATTCAGGTCTTGTACATCTACTTCTGTTATGGTTATTGTTTAGATTTTGAGCTCCATTTACTCATAACCTTTGCCTAAGAAAACCAATTTTTGATTCCTTCACTGGATGAATATTTATGCATAAATTTGCATATTATGAATTTTAATTTAAAACTTAATTGGAAATAAGCATAGTTCTAAAAAGTTCTGTAACATACAGGAGTTGTCTGATATGGGTCTACTCTGTTTGAAAATGTATAAACATAATAGAGTAGGTAAATGCAATTGTAAGTATCTTGTGATGTTCTTACGCTCATTCTCCTTTTCACTTCTTCATCAATTTGTTCATCTTTCAATCCAACAAGACGCTGAAGTCTGTTGAGGTCAAGCTTGAGACCTTGGTTCTCAGACTTCAGCTTGTTCATATTATTTGTGGTCTGTCTTAGCTCTTGCTTGGTCTTCGCTAGATCACGGGCTAATGCTTTGTTGTTTGCTCTTAGTGTTTGCTTTTGTATCGACATGTTCAGAACTGGAATATAGTTTTATTATCATATACAGAGAATATAGGGAGAAAATGGTTAATCCTATCCCTGTTGAATATTCATTAAAGAAATAATGACATCTGATGTCATGAATATTTAATACATGTAGTTTTATAATGGCATATGTACCACAGGGTATATTGGTATTGAAAGAAACTGTAGAGCCAGATCTATTATAATTTCATAAACAGAACAGACAATGATCAGATGGCTTCTACAGGAGTCGTCTGATCTAGGTCTACTCTGTTTGCAAAGGATATTAGAGATATATGAGGGAAAGGGTTAACCTAAACACATGGTTACGGTTTTACCACTAAAACTTAAGATTCAATGCTTCATTTATCAAAGAGACATTTATTTCAAATACTAAGTTGTCATTCCAAATTTTGCGTTGTGACCAGCCCTTAGCAAAGGTCAAGACAAGATGCTTAAAATAAATTAAAATATTTTCAAGAATAATTACTTGATTTCTCCACAAAACCCTATGTTGTGAACTTGTGACTACCCAATGTCTTTAGAATCGTCTTGAAGAGGGGTTAGCTTAATTCAGGGACATAACCTGCAGGCAACTTACTTGTTAACAGTTTGAAAAATAAAGTTAAATAATTTGGAAGTGGTTGCATTATATTAATATAAGCTACAAAGGATATACAGTATTATTTTAAACAAGATGCGTTTGTGAAACACTATGCACCCCTCCCAATTGACCTTGACCCTGAAGGATGACCGTGACATTTCACCCTCTCAAAATGTGCAGCTTCATGAGATACACATGCATGCCAAATATCAAGTCTCTATCTCTACTGGTTGAAAAGTTATGGCCAACGTTAAAGTCAGTGATTTGACCTATATATCTGACCTTGAAGGATGACCTTGACATGTCACCCCTAAAAATATGCTGCTTTATGAAATACATTACATATGCATGCCAAATATCAAGTTTCTATCTGTACTGGCTCAAAAGTTATGACCAATATTAAAGTTGGTGACAAACAGACAAACGGACAGACTGTATGCCCCCTAAATCATTATCTGGAGGTCATAAAAATATCTTTTGAAAGTTTTGACTTTTTTGACTCAGATGGATGTAACTGCAGAGCATAAATCATGTTCATGTATAGAAAACTATATATCATTGGTGTTTTTCCATTGATATATCAATACAGAAATTTCCATCAATGACACACTAGGTTAAACAATGAACATATTGAAAGTTAACTCAGAAAAAGTAAAATTAATACTTAGAAAATTAGTATGTGTGTCAACTGTCAAGATATTAGTCCATCAAAACTTACATCCAAAATTTCTGAAATTTTTTGGTGTTGCTGCTGCCTTCTGAACTTTTGATGTATTCAAATCTGCCTTCTTTTTAATCCTTTTTAGTTCCACCTTTTTGCTTTTTGACACTTTATCCTGAGGTGTGGCCATGGCTAAGGACTGAAAATAAATACATGTATAATTACATGTACATACAAATGTACATGTACAGAGCTCCAAATAAGATCCATAAATTAGAATAGTTTCAAGTATAACTTCTTTATTTCTCCACCAAACCCTATGTTGAGACCACTCTTTAGAATCGTCTCGAAGAGTGGTCACAACATAGGGTTTGGTGCCTTGGTGGAGAAATGACCATTTTAGTATTTGAGTATGCATTACTATCTGTAGCTCTGATGTATGTTTCACCTGTTTAGAGCTAGACCTGTAGGCCTTTGACTAACAAGAGTGCCAGTGGGCACACTATACGCCAGTCAAGGCCTTATTCAACACAAACAAGTTAACAATGATTTTGTTCCCATTCAACATCTAGAACCTGAAATAATTCAGGTTTTAAAAACTATATTTTTATATAAACACAGTTGTTGGTATTTTTACGTAGAACAAAATGAATGAATGAATGTAGAATCTATGAATGAATGAATGAGGGACAGAGAGAGAGAGAGACAGAGCAAGAGAGAGAGAGAGAGAAGGGGGGGGGGGGCAGATCTTGAGCGAGACAGAAGAGAGAGAATAAACAAGGTCGGTAGAACATAAAATTCCACAAAATAAATTTTCTTCCTGAAGTTTGATAGTGCTAAAACTAACCAGCGTTTCCTGGTGTCTTTAATATTCGAATCTACCCTTCATTATGGCACTTAGGTCTATCATATTTTCAGAATTCGAAATAAAAGTAAAAACATCAGATGTTGCTACAATGTAAAATATTTAGAACTGGCTGTTTCAGCAGTAAACCTTCCTTGTGTTTAAGTTTAAACATTTAGTCTTAACCTTTAGCTTCACCCTTGCCACTATAAACTGCATGGGGTATAACATCACAAAAGTCAAAATGTTGTATGTAACTTTCGCTTTTTAGCTATATAGATCTAACTTAAACTTCGAGGCAGACGATTAATTCATTAGACGATACAGCGGAAGGGTTATGAATAAATGTTTGTCACTAAGTTACTATGATGTTATTGTTAAGAACTTTGTTTGATTTTAAAAATCAAAGAAAAGGTGGTTCTACTTGGCGTAACATTATGTTAAGAAACTTTATTTGATTATTTCTTTAAAAAAACATCAAGTTGAACAACAATGTTGACTGTCTGATGAACCCTGTCGTTATTTCTTGTGTCAGATACTACCCTAAATGTATGTCCGATACAAAACTACACTGAGTTATTATGGAAAATGCATTATATGAAGCTTTTCAGCACAGCTTTAGAACTAATGTTACGAAGGTTTGTTAAGTGCAGAGTCATGCAATATTTACATAGCTGTCAAGGGTCAGAACATGTCAAGAGTGAGACTAGAATAGCTGGGGGCCTGGGTGGGTCCAGGGGGCCGAAGGCCCCCGGAAGCTCCTGAAATATTGCCATTTTAAGGACGTGAAAAGCCTCTTCCTAACAGCTTTTTGGAGGCTTCAGAGGGGGAAATTATATAATCCAGCACTGACTTTCCTATCTTTTGTTATTAAGAAAATAATAAAATGAGACCCATAAAACACTGATATAACTGACAAAACCTTAATTTTATTTTGATCACTTCCCACACACTGACGACTTTTGATACCTTGGCAAACAGGGTAGTCCCAGATCAAACAGCTTCTGTTGGAGCTGTCTGATCAGGGTCTACTCTGTTTTCACTGATAATAATCATACCCTAGATATATTCCTTGTTTCCTGTGTTAAGCTAAACTTTCAGTTAATTAAAACAATATTTGGAGTCCTGCATTCTGAATATTCATTTTGTAAAGGGTTATTTCAAGAGACCCTAAACATCACAGGGTAAACAGGCATCGTGAGGATAGCCTACAATTGACGCTGATGTTGTTCATTGTATTCCCACGCTTCCCATGAAACCATTTTCGATTTATCTATCAGTTCTTTGGGTGGCTCGTATTTATGCGAAGTTTCCTTAACGCTGCACTCGCTAGTCTGCGGGTTTTCTGATTCTTTTTAACAGGCGACTTTTAAGAATTCTCCTCCATCGCTACTTAGTAATTATCAACCTCCAACGCAGTGATCTCCCCTAATCGCTACGCTGAAGTTCACATGAAGTGACAAGGGAGATTATTGTGAGGAGTTTGAGTAATTACATGGAAGCGATCACGTCATGTAGATTCACCAAAATAAAGGGGCGTAATCGGTAAATTGCGGTATTTATGAACCAATTTAGGATGTTTGAAGACAATTTAAGGGTTCAATGGTCAAATAAAATATTTTTTCAAGAATTTTGAAAATGCGTGTGTAATACAGAACTAAGCGTGTGAGCGTGATTTAGATGTAAAATGTGTGTGTCTTGACAGGTTTGTAATTAATAGGGGCTGCAACTGGCACGCGACCGAGCCCATTGAGCATTATTACTCCCAGGCACGTACCCAGGTGGGGGACTCGGGGGCCCAGGCCCCCCCAGCTGGGTGCCAAGATACCATTTTTATTAATGGGCCCTTTTTAGTTTTCCCTACCGTTTTGAAATTTTACCATGGCAATTTTTTTAGTGACCGATATTTTCCTCCCTGTGGGAGATTATCTGTTAGTTCTCTACACATAGACAGACCACCTTTATCACGCTGTCATGCTGTGATACACGCTTGGACTATTTTGGTATGGACCAATCAGGGTAATCCCCAGCGGAGAACACCCGAATTACGCAATCACGAGTTGGTTCCGGTTTTCGCTATACTTGAGTTTAGCAAATAAATTGTTCAGGAACCAGTCGTGACAAAATGCAAATTGCTACGTTGTCCACAAATACTACATGTGGCATGTAAATTACTCAAGCGTGGAGACAATGTCGCAAAACGAGGGGACGGGGGTGACATATCAAGACGCTAAGCAGTATGCACTTCGACCGATAAACGTTTTACTGTATTGATCAATAACTAGTAATGAAAGAATAACTCCGAACTTACTCGAATGTGGATTCTAATGGCTTAATACAATTATTGTTACATTTCTAAAATCTGTTGAATGATTGATGTCACTTCTAATGTTACACCGACAAGTTTTCAGCATTGATGTAAGGTGTAATCAAAAAACGTGAATACGTTCTGTTCCGTTATGTCCTGTTTAAGAAATTTTATCAACATAATTTAATATAGAATTTGTTCCTTTGTGCCCTGTTTAAGATTTCTATCAGCATAATTTAATACAAAATTTGTTAAAAATTGTTCACTCTCCGAGCAAGAAAATTTCAACTTATGTGTAAAGTATTTGTATCTGCATATAGTTGGTTACGCTAATTGTTTCACGTATCAATTTGATTTTGAATTGTATGTATGACGATGTATCTTGTGTACAAGTCAAATAAAATAATTGTTCTGTTCCGAACATTCCGAATGATAAAAAAGTATGAATTAATTTTTGTAAA
Source organism: Azorinus chamasolen (assembly GCA_963576725.1). NCBI lineage: Eukaryota > Metazoa > Mollusca > Bivalvia > Cardiida > Solecurtidae > Azorinus > Azorinus chamasolen. The sequence continues at coordinate 70,130,889 of OY755247.1, forward strand.
TTGAGATTGTCCTAAAAAATAGGTGAAAAACACACCTTTTGCCATTGGGAATATAGCCAAATAAAAAACCCTGAAACTTTTATTGTAAAATAAGATAAAAATGGAATATCTTTTTCATTGTACATGTATACATATTTCTGTTATAACCAGGTGAGCGATTAAGGGCCATCATGATCCTCGTGTTAAACTGTTACATTTAATGTTTGTAGTTTTGATCAGGGTTGTTTTCACATTTAGAAGAAAGAACTAGTGTGATGCTATGGTTAGTTGAGTGTATATTTACTTGGATATTTTGCTTTTTTATATAATTTGGTAATGTTCAGAAAAAAACCCCAAAATAATCTATGGATTTACATTTCAGTTATTTATACTTACAGAAAATCTTTTTTTTTTCTTTACCCAATCTTGAAAATAATAGTTTTTAGCCATATTGCATAAAATCAATTAATTTTGAAAATTCAAAAGGATTTTCATTTTTCACAGGGTTTTTCCTTGGTATTCACAAATGGGGGTCATTGTGACCCCCAGGTTCCTTGATTTGGGGGACAAAATTAATATTTGGGGGACATTGTATAATATTTTCTTTATTTCTTGTTTCAGGACATCAAATTGTTTAATAGCCTACGGTTACCTGTTTAAAATATCTCTTTACCATTTCAACATTAAATAACACACTTTTAAAGTTAAGGGTATTTTAAAAGAATCTTTAAAATGTATAGACTCTGGTCAAAGGGTTCTATAATTAATAGCCCTCTGATCTGGTCTACATTATTTGCAAACAGAATTATGATGTTGAAAGGGTTAAATGATATTCTTTTGACAGGTTTTAACATTATTGTGATCACTGTGATGGAATATATATATAAGAATAAAATAGTTTGAAAGTGTAACAATTCTGTCTCTTTTATTTCACATGATTACATGAACTACCTTTTTCTTTACTTCTTTCTCCCTTTGAGGGTTCCAAATACCCTTGCAGCACTGTGAAAGTCAAATTCAGACCTTGGTGGGCCCACAAGTTTTATCATTAAAAGCCTGTTGAGGCGTTCTGGGTTAATCCTGTTCCTAAGTTTGGACTTGAGTACGTTCTGCTGAGAAAAGCCACGCTCACATGGAGCACTGGATACAGGGATAATAATGGCAATTGCAGCAAGCTTTGTAAAGTCTGGATACACCTCACTATAATCAGTGAGTAAAAGTTCTGTGTACTGTTCAAAGCTATGTACTTCCCTGTAAGTGAATGTGAAATGCTTAAATTGTAAAAATTGTCCTTTGCATCTGTCCACATCAATCAATGTCTGATAAACATCACACAGTTTCTCAAGTTCTGCATTTGCATAATGATGCACATTTCTATGGGCTTCAGGATACTGTTTTGGATTTAAAATCAAGTCAAAGCATTCAAGAATATTTAAATCATCTCTTGGAAATCTTTCCTGAAGATTATCAATGAGCTGGTCAATGAAGTGGGTTCGAATCCTTCCAAATCTGTTTCTCAAATTTACATTGTCAGTAAACTGAACTCCATGGTATGTGCTTTTCTGCCCTGGCTGCAAATCTCCAAGTTCATGCAAAACTTGATCCACTGTCTGAGAGTTTTCTCTCATATCTCTCAATGTACTGACACATGAATTAACATTATGACGTATAGCAGACAAATTGACACTGTCCTTTTGAAAGGTCATGCTTAATATTCCAATGACAGTGAGAACATCAATTAGAAGTGCTGTTGTCAAAATGAACAGAGAAGTGCTGAAGAAATTCCACAAACCACCAGCTTTCCCAGTTTTATCTTTGTCATCTTCAAGAGACAGTATGATTGCATCTATATTCTTAAAAATCATTTTGACAGCACTCTCAACAGACAGCCATCTAACTGATGTTCCCTCTGGCACTTGTTGGGATTTCCATGCAATACTTCTTGTAAATCTCTCAACTTATCATATCTGACACTGGAATCAGTGTAAAACCTGTACAGCATATGAATGTACCTCTTATAGTCTTCTAAATAGTCAATACCTTTGCTTGCTTGAGATGCTGCTAGGTTAAGTCTATGAGCAACACAATGGACTTGCACTAAATTCTCATTCATTGCTTTCAGTTTTACCCCAAGACCATTCTTTCGACCTACCATAACGGCAGCACCATCTGTACCTAAAGCGATCAGTTTTGAATAATCATCATTTTTTATGATACCCCTTTCAACTAAGAATTCACACAAAGCTGATTTTATACCTTCAGCAGTACAATCCTGGACCTTATTATTACCCAAATAAGACACCACAGCCTTGCCATTTTTTATGTACCTGATATAAATTACAAGTTTTTTATCAATGGTAATATCACAGGTCTCATCAAGCATTAGACCATAGAATGGACTTTCATCAATATCGTTTAACAACTGTTTCTCTATCTGGTTGCACAAGACTGTTTCCATTTCTGAAATTATTTCTGGCTTTTTGTAATGATCTTGAGCTCCAACACACCCATTCTCACGCTGTAGCTCCATCAGGTCAACAAAGTTATTGGCTGCGATACCATTAGTGGACATCATGTAAACAGTTCGTAACTGCGTAATATGACGCACTGTTTGAGCGTCTGCAGATTTTTGAACGGACGCCTCTGCTTTTTGCATACTATGTTTCATATGGGATTGTAAGGATAATTGTTTCAGAGCCTCTATGTGTCCCTTTGATTTTTCATGGCATTCAAGGGTAGACGTTCTAAAATTGGTACATCCCTTCGTAAAAGGGTTATTTTTGTTTGTTTACACGACATCTCGCCGTCGGAATACAAAAGCCATGTATGCATTTTTAACCATGACGACTGAAAAGCTCGTGACTGTTTGCGTACAGGAGTTGCTTCTGATGAGTCCGACTCGGACTCTGAATCAGATTTATTCTTAGTTCTAGATGACAGAAGAATACCCGAAATCTTTCGTTGCGCCATAGCTACGCCTTGACGACAGACTGGTCACGTTTATATTATCGATTTTCTGCACACTAGTTTACCGCTTAATTATGGAGACACAGTCTACACATTACGGGACTAGTATAATTCGCGGCTTGTTTCGGGCTTATAGTATAAACCGTTACGAAGCGGAAAATTGAAGTTGGTCAACGGAATTTCGGAGTTGCGCCCACTGGGCGCACAGGAATACATTTTAAGGGTCAAGTGGTCAAGAAGTGCGTCGAGGGCGCGTGTTTTGTGCGCCAGGGAAAACCCTGTTTTCATTATGATCAATGAATAAAAGAATGGTCATTTTCTTTTAAAAGTAAATATATTTATATAGACAACTGATATACTTGTTTTCTTATTTTAATAAATAAATGGAGATGATTTTCAAAAAAAATGTTTTCTTTATTACTTTTAATTGTGTTCTTGCCAATCTTGGTAGATCAACATGCATGTCCTTAAATAAAGACATAAGCAGATGTTAGTTCTGAGATTAATAATGCCGAGTCTGTCCATAGCATTTTTTTTAAAATCATGATCAAATGTCTGTCTGTTTGTCAAAGGCAAAACTTTAATCATATGTCTGTCTGCCTGTCTGTCAATGGCAAAAGTCTTTAGTCAGTCTGTCAATGGCAAAAAACTTTAACCAAGATCACGTCTGCCAATGGAAAAAAGGCATGATCACATGTCCGTCTGTCTGTCTGTCAATGGCAAAAACCTTTAACCAAGATCACGCCTGCCAATGGAAAAAAGGCATGATCACATGTCCGTCTGTCTGTCTGTCAATGGCAAAAAACTTTAGCCTTGATCACAACTTTTGTGTTAGGGTGATTTGTACGAAGTCCATACATTGAAACATTGGTGATCATTCATCATGTATTAAGTCTCTGCACCTAAACCCAGGTGTAAAAGGAGCCGATTTCCTATATTATAACATAAAATTATATATTGATAGTGATCCAGATAGCAGGAAATTGCACCATTCAATGCGGCATACCAAAAAAATTTCGGCTACCGGGAGGGGACACCCCTCCTGTACCCTCCCCAACTCGGCCCCCCCCCCCCCCCCAGACAAAAAATTCTGGGTACGGCCTTGACTCCTATCCACGACCAGTGGTGTCCGAAACAACCAGATACATCTGTATCTGTATCTATACGTCGTAGAATCCTATTAAGGCTTTTACACGACGGGTGAGAAGAGACGCCATTATAATTGGCGATGATCTCGTAGGGCTGTCTTGAAAGCCTCTACGGAATCAGCATGCACTATGCTGTTAGGCAGTTTGTTCCATTGCACCGTAGTGTCTACAAAAAATGAATTTCTGTATTGAGGGGTCTTGCCATTTGGGACTGCCAACCCTCTTGAGTTATTGCATACTTGGTTTTCTATTATATTTCTTGTATCGCAGTCTTTAAATTTGGTAGCTTTGATGTTTCTTCTCGGTTTTGCCGGCTTTGTGAATGTGGATGTCGGTAGAGCAGGTACCAAGCCCTCAACTACCTTATACATAAGTATTAGACGAAGGCTTAGTCTCCTGTCTTCAAGGGTCTCTAATCCCAGTTGTTCTCTCATCCTTGTGACTGCTCCTGTCTCTCTGTCTCTATAGTTCTTTTTTATGAATCTGACTGCACGGTTCTGAATTCTTTCCAGTTTGTCTATGTCCCCTTTGAGGTACGGATTCCAGATGGTTGCGCCATACTCCATGATAGATCTTACTACTGAAATGTATGCCGTTTTCCTGCATTTTTCAGGAACGTTTCTCAGGTTCCGTCTTAAGAATCCAAGTGTGGCATTGGCTTTTCTACATAAATTGTTTATGTGCACACTCCACTTGAGGTCTTTGGATATCTGTATGCCTAGATACGGATTATCTTGTACCTCTTGTAGGATATGGCTGTTTAGTTGGTAGAATTTGGATATCTTCTGGTTTATGGAGAGGATGTAACATTTCTTGGCGTTGAATCGCATACCCCATTTAATTGCCCATGTTTCAAGGTTTGTTAAATCTGACTGAAGTTTTTCTTGATCTTTACTATTCCTGATGGTTCGGTAAAGTAGGCAATCGTCTGCAAATAGTCGTACCGATGATCCTACACAGTCTGGAAGGTCATTTATGTGGCAGAGAAACAGGATCGGTCCAAGAACAGTTCCTTGGGGCACTCCGGAGTCCACCGATGTTTCGTCTGACTGTCGGCCTTCTACTATGGTTCGCATTGTGCGGGTTGTTAGGAAGTTTGCCAGCCAGGTATGGATACTCCCTTGGATTCCATAGTGGTGTAATTTGTGCAAGAGTTTGTCGTGTGGTACAGTGTCGAAGGCTTTGGAAAAATCTAGAATAGCGACATCTGTTTGGTGCCCCCTGTCATGTTCTTGGAGGAGGTCGTTCAGTGTTGTCAAGAGCTGTGTTTCGCAAGAGTAGCCTGTTCGGAATCCATGGTTTAGACTTGTGAGGATTCCATTGCTTTCCAAGTGTGTCATGAGGTGTCTACATATTATGTGTTCCAAGATTTTGCTTACAACAGATGTTAAAGAAACTGGTCTGTAGTTTTCGGCAAGATGCTTATCTCCTTTTTTGAAAATACTGGAGACATTTGCTGCTCTCCAATCGTTTGGGAGTTCACCAGTGTCTATCGAAGCCTGCATTATGATTTTCAGGATCGGAGCTAGGTGTACTGCGCATTCTTTAAGAATGCGGTTTGGTATGTTGTCAGGGCCTGATGCTTTAGATGGGTTGACCTTTTCCAATAATTTCTGCAATCCATTTTGATCTATTTTTATCGGTTTGACTATATCTTCTGTTTTCATGTCCATGTTAGGGAGGTCTCGGTTTGAAGATTTCGTAAACACTGACTTAAATTGTCTTAACAGGATGTCTGCCTTCCCCTTACTCTCTGACACCAGTGATGTCCCTTCTTTTAGTGGAGCAATGCCTCCTGCATCTTGCCGTTTCGATTTTACGTATTTCCAGAATGGTTTAGTGTTATTATTTTCTAAACCTTCCATGATGTTCGAGTTGATGTAGTCCTGCTCTGCCCTGCGCATGTGCCTTTTGCACTCCTTCTGGAATGCTCTGTAGTTCGACCATTTCTTTGTTTTGCGGGCTTGGTTATAAAGTCTCTGCTTCTTTTTAATCATCCTTTGTTCTCTTCTTCTTATCCAAGGTACATTATTCCTAGCTCTTATTTCTTTACTAGGTATGTTTTCGTTCATTGATCCAAATAGGTGCTTCTTAAAAGTTTCCCAGAGATTTTGAACATTTTCGCCGTTTCTAAGTTGGTTTTCAATAGCATTTCTAGTATTCACTAGGTCTTCTTTTACAGAGTTCCAGTCGGCCTTGCTGTAGATGTAGCATTTTCTTGGTGCTGACTTTTGGTGTTGGACTTTTGTTTCTATATCTGTTACAACGATGTCATGGTCTGATATGCCTGGGACATTTGTCGAGGACTTAACGAGTGTCGGGTTCGTGACAAACACCAGATCTAAAAGGTTTCCTTCTCTAGTAGGCAATTCGTGAATTTGCGTTAGCGAGTTCGAAGCAATGATGTCGATTAGGCCTTGTTGTATGTCTCTGTCAGGACCTTTAGCTAACCCGGTGTTCCAGTTTATGTCCGGGCAGTTAAAATCTCCTGCCAGAATGACATCTTTGTTACAGCTCTGTATTTGCTGCAGTGATTTGTCAAGTTCTGCCAAATGTTTCTGGTGTCTGTGTGGCATATAGAAGGAGCCTACCAGTAAGTCCCTACTGTTTCTTGCCTTGATCTTGACCCATTCCATCTCTCCTTCTGTAACAAAAGATGGTTGCTCTACTGAGATTAGGGATTTTTCTACAAGTACAAAAACACCTCCTCCAAGTGAGCTCCTGTCATTTCTGTAAACAGTATAATTTGAAGGGAATATTTCGCTCGACCTGATCGCATTTGCCTCCGTATTTTTACCTGGCTTTATCCCCCTTAACCAAGATTCTGTCCCACACACTATGTCAGGTTTGAGATAATGGAGTGCCATTTCAAATTCACTCTTTTTGTCCATAACGCTCCTACAATTTACGGTCATGACTCTGAGGTTTCTCTTTGGCGGCACGTTATAGGGGTTGTCGGTTTTACTGACATTTGAACATTTCGCTGTCTCACTACGGATTGAACGGTTGACCTCTCCTGCGATATTTCTTGGACTGCTTGTGCGTATGGGACTGAAAACCGACGGAAGCGAGTCAATAGTGACATCTAGACCTGAGATCGGCTCATAGTAATTTGATGTTCCAATCTCATAAGATCTGAATGTGAATGAACTGACGTTTATGCTATCACACTTACAGCAGAGCCATTGAACGTTAGACCTGTCTAGAAGTTCATAGTCTTGTGTACACAGATCCATGCAGGATTTGTGGTGCCAGATGCTGCATCCATCACAGCAGACACCGTAGCATTCCCATGTTACTGGTTGATCACACATCCCGCATGGATAATGTTTGCATTTCGGGGACCAGGATTAAGTTCTATGTCCCCTGCTAATAATGCCGTAAGGATCAGTAAATTTGCAGTACGATTCGTTTTGACTGGTAAGCTAATAGGTCTACGTCCTGCATAACTCATCTTGATGTTTAGAAGACTATGTGAAAACTGGCCCATTGATTTCGTGTTAATAGTAAGATCTGAATTTTCATGGTATTGATGATGTTCCCATTTCCTGGTCAGGTTTGTGGCCATGTGGACCAGCAGAATGAGAGTTAGGGTAAACATTTTGACTGGTGTAGCGTAGAAAAACCCACACTTACCAAGTCAATTTTCGGTGTAGCTCAGAGAAACCCGTGCTTACCAGAATATGTTTACTCTTACCTCTAGTCTACTATTGTCCCCAGCAATCCCTTCCAGCCTGCTCTGCGATTTTCCTAAGCCACGCCTTGGCGAGGGTGTTGTCTGGGTGGACACCGTCACGGTACAAGCTGTAGTTGTAACTGCCCTTTGCCTTTAGATGTTTCCCTCTGCTGCTTCTGTATTTACTGTTCACTTTCAAATCCTGCGAGAACTGTGGCGAGTTTGAGCCCAGAACTTTGTTAAGCTCTCTCACCTTCCCGTTCAGACAATACACTTGATTTTCTAAACTACTGTCTTGTTCACAGAATATATCCGGATTTTTGTGTCCCTTTGTCTGGTTCCACTTCCTGATTGAATACACAGGTGTCTCTAAAAAAGTTAGCCTGACTGAGTCTTTGTATCTACTGGCTATTTCCCTGATTCTCTGATATCTGCCAACAATATTTTCTATGTCCCCTTCTTCTGATCTGATGGTAATGTACTGTTTGTTTTTTACAGTGAGGTCACATGTTCCCAGCCAAACGTAGATCCAGATTTTCCTGTGAGTTCTGAGTTTACTGCCTATATTTCTTTCTAACCACGAAGCGCTTGAATCTGTTGTTGCGCCCCCCTTACTCCACCATACAATCTCCCTCTCGACTTGGTGAGCTACTTGACGCTGAAGCCAATTTCCCTTACTGTCTGAAAGGACGACTGGTTCGTAGATTTTCCTGCCAAGTGGAAGATCCCTTGGCCTATTGATAAACTTCCTGAGTTTGTTCTCACTCATTGATAAGTGGTACCTACACTGGAGGTTTAAGTCAAATTTAGCTAGAATTGCTTCGACGATGACAGCTGTCAAGATGGCGGTACGATACAAGAATGCTAAGTGCCGGAGTTCAGATAACGATTCTCGGTATTACTAATAACCTGAAAACTGAAGTATGCGACAAAACATATATAAACAATAATATAAAACAAAATAAAGCCCTGTTTTCTCGGTTTATGATGCAGAAAAGTTGCTCTAATATTGTCATATGAAACTAGTAAAACAAACTATCGAAAAGGAGATACAATAAATTGGCAGTGCACAGTTGTCCTTAATCTGAGGGTCCAAGGGCTTCATTGTTGCTTCAGGGATGCAGGATCCTGCTTAAAGTGCTTTAACGGAAACCCTGGTACGAAACATCTCGAGATGAACTGGTTTTTGGTACAAAACATCCCTTAGCCATCAGATATATAATTGGAATGAACAATATGTTGTCAATCATTTTCTTAACACACTGCCTTGCTACACACATAAACTAAACCGTACAGTCTTTTAATACAGTTTTTTACTGCCATGAAAGACAGGCATGCCTGCATTGCACATGCTGCAGTAGACACAAGTTTGTCGAATTTGAATTCGCTGTCATTCGTGATCGGCTACACTATACAAAAAACTGCTGCGTAAGGAATATTCTCAAGAAATAAACTGCTGTTCTGTATGTTTTTAATTAATGTACATGATTACAATATCAAATGAAGGTTTTATTAATTTTACCAGTTTTTGTCCAGCAACAGGATTTGACGGTGGTTCAACGGATTCCTCCATCTTGAACTTCCCGCCGACGTTCCGAATAAGCACACATGCGCAGTGATTAGTGGGAATTTTCTTCCGTTTCAAAACAAGTTTCTAATTTTAGACCCTGGGAAACACCGATACTTTAAAATCTTCAAATCGGAGAGTGCATAAACATTATGGCTTGACAAGCAATGCAAAAATGTCACTGCCACGTTTCTTTCGAAGACACAGGCTTACCTGGAAATTATTGGCCGTGATCGCGGTTCTTCTATGTGTATTTTATTTCATGTCTGCAAAACAAAGCCCAAGCAGGATCGAAAAGGACGACGAAGCGTTAAAATTCCGTAAGGAAAGATATTTGAGGTACCAAGCTTCAGAAAATTCTCGACAGGGTCCTGGAGAGAAGGGATTGGGCGTTTACCTACAGGGCGATGAAAAGGCTAAAGCTAATGCTTTGTTTGAGAAAGAAGCATTTAATCGCATTGCCAGTGACAAAATATCATTAGAACGCTCAGTGAAGGATGTAAGGGATTCCAGGTAAGCCAACCAAATCAAAGCACTGGGGTACTGAAGCCCATAGGGGCCCGAAGTTTGACCCCCGACACTCTTAACACTAATAATATATGCTGAAGCCGGGTACATTTATAACCAGAACAATTTACTGAAGTCACCCAGTGGTTTTTAAGGTATCGAACGACAAAACAATCACGAAATTTTTTTTAAGTTTGTGTTATGAATGGCCAATAATCTCTTCTACTCAGTGCATTAACGAAATGCTACAAGAGATACCAAAGTAGTCCAAATCATTTGACAGTCACAAAGCTTATTTTTCATTCAAATAACCCTATTATCATTCTTCATTGTGTGTTTCATCATTCATAGTCATTGCTTAGCTTTACCTAGTGTTGATATCCAGCTCAGGTTCCTCTGGTAACGGGTCAAATCGGACCAAAACCAAATCGGACCCCGGGTCAAATCCGTCCAAAACCCAATCAGACCGGGTCAAATCGGACCATTTTTATAATGGTAATTTACTCTTATATTTTTCAATTATTTTTGCTGGCGAATACCAAAGTATGATAATAGGATGACTTTAATCATGAATTGAACATTTATTTATTCAAATATAGGCTTGTTTTGTGCACGTTTTAGTCAAATTACATATAGCAATTTAATTTATCAGTATAAGGTGCCACAGTATGTTAGAAACACAAAAAAAATCATTTTTTATATTTTTGCATTAATGAATAGACACTATATATATAAGTCTCTTTTATCCATTCCATTTACGAAATACCACAAAATTAATATACCACAAAAGCCGTATAAACCCCTTTTACTTTATTACCATCGAGCATCTCTGACTTAGCCAGTCAGCCATTTATGAGGAAGGCTTATCAGGGGCACCTAGGGGGAGCTTATAATTAGGGCACATACGTGATAAAGCAAAAGGCGGCTATTTATCCGCATTCCCCCCTCTGTAGCCTCAAACTATGTATTGGCCACATGACTAGATAAGCTTTCTGATGGGTGATTTATGGGAAACCGGCAATTAAATCAGCTTTTTTAATTGATCCGATGGAAGAAAGGGGGAGGGGCTTAGTGGACAATATCACACATATTATAAGCTCTCCATTGGAATTAAAATTTGATTGAAAGCTATAGATAATTATAAGATTACGCAACACAATGGGAGTCTTAAATTTCTATTCCTTTTCATGTTTTTGACGGCTTTTTCAAATAGTCATAACTTCTGTAATTTGTGTCCAAATTATACGCGATTTGCGGCATAACAAAGAGCATTGTCTTAGCAAGGGATCCGTGTCACATTTTTTTTATTATGATATCTTGCTTCGATCATCTAAAATCAAAATAAACGTAGCGGGAGCCAGAATTTTAAGGGTTTTAAAACTAGAATATTGCATAACTCCCAAACGAAGAGTTTTATCAAAAATCTGTGACACAGTTCCCTGGACATGCTTAATGATTCACATATTGGCCAATTATAATACGTTTAGTCCAACAGATAACCTTGTAATTGCTGTTTGAAAAAAATCAAACTGGCACAATTAAATAGATTTCAAATGTCGGTTTTGATAGGATTATCGATGTTTCTGATAAATAATCAAATAAATTAATATAACTAACAAATTAGGCTCAGAAAAATGGCTCTTGGTAGTTTTAAATATGATTTTTCGATATCTGGGGCTAAACTATCTCGCCACCTTAAAGATGATTTCTAATTTCTCTTTTTTCCCGGCTGCCTACATAATCTGAAACGGGGTGTGAACACTAAAATTCAGCTAAACTGTAATATGCAGGAAAGCAACATATACCATCATGGCATGAAGATACTCAAATAAAGAATAAATATACACCCCCAATTATCTGGGCCCCACCTAAGCAGATTTAATATTTAATTAACACCTATTGTATTAATTAACAAAGACCTATGATAAGTCTTTGGTATTTATCATTGCATGACACTATTTATTATTTGTTCAAATTTAGGTATCTATTGGTTGTCAGCTAATTGTCTCTATGCCATATCGGACTGATAAATCATATGGGACATTCTATTCAATATATAACGCGGTCCGATTTGACCCGCAGTCCGATTTGACCCGGTCTGATTTGACCCAGGCCAATTTGGTTTTGGTCCGAATTGACCTGGATTTGTTCCTCTGGATCCTCTATGCTGAACTCTTCTTTTTGTTTTGTGTGCCGATTCTTATTTTGGCCTTATAATTGTATTTTATATCCTAATTATTCCAGTATTTGTCTAATCTATTTTTTGAATGTGTTCCGGATTTTTAGTTTGTACTACCTCTTCACTTAAAAATATGCAAATAGTTTGTCCGCTGTTTTCTGGGAAAACTATTTGAGAGATATTAATGAAACTTCACATAAATGTTTAATGCATTAAGGTCTGAAGCTGAGTCGATTCTGAGGTTCATTTGATTTGTCGTTTATTTGTTGTTCTTACTCCAAAACTATATTTCCTTAGGTCAAGCCTCGCTCTTTTGCCTTTTGGAGTAAAGTTGTTTTGGGTTTCCCCTTATTGATGTTCTTTCTGCTTGATCCTTTCTTAGTTTGAGAAATCTCCCTGCCTTACTATCATAGATCCCACCTGTCATTTTATAGACTTCTATCATATCCCCATGTGCTCTCCTGTAGGACAGCGTAGGGAGATTTAGTCGTTTTAAATGTTCCTCATATTCATATGCGAGCTTATTAAGCTTGGGCAGTTGTTTAGTAGCTCTTCTTTGAACTCTCTCTAGATAACATATCAATATGTTTATTCTTGTGTGGGGCCCATACTGCACTGGCGTATTCAAGATGTGTTCTCACTAGGGTTTTGTATAGTGGTGTGAAGCTTTTTTCATCAAGATAATGGAAATTTCGTCTAATTATGGCATTCATGGAGCTTTTTTTACTTTATCTGCAATGTGTTTATCAAAATTTAGCTTGTTGTCTATAATTACTCCTCTATCCTTTTCCTCCTCTGTGCTTTCAAGTGTGAAGCCCATTAATTTGAATGTGAAATTGGGATCTGGCTCTGTCCTACCAATGTGCATAGTTTTGCATTTTTGAGGATGTAGTTTCAATAGCCACTTTTCTGTCCGTTGCATTATTTTATGAAGATCATCCTGCAGTGTTTCCTTATTTTCTATTGTCCTAATTATATTTTTGTGTGACTGTCGTCTGCAAATAAGTATATTGTTGAGTCTACAATGTCGAGGAGGTCATTTATGTAGATGATAAACATGATCCTTGAGGAATGCCTGAAGTGACTTCATGCCATTTTGATCCAGTCCCATTTACTGTACGTAACTTGCTGTGTCCTACCAGATAGGAAGTGTTTTGTCCAGTCAACCATATCTTTCCCAATTCCATAAGATTCTAGTTTACCTATAATTAATCTGTTGTGTGGCACAGTGTCAAAGGCTTTCTGGAAGTCCACATAGACACAGTCGATGCCGTCTCCATTGTCAATTGCTTCTGTGGTAGTACGGATGTTTTGCCACACAGCGTTTCGCTACCCTGACCATTTCGCTACCCTAGCTGACCATTTCACTACAGTCATTTCGCACCCTTACGGGATTTCGCTACTCTGCAATAACCCTGTCACCCAATTAAATATAATTGTTCACAGATTTCATTGATTTGGACATGAATAGTTTTAAAACAGATTTAAATAGATTAAAAAAGATACGAACGTAGCAGCATGGGCAAACATATAGTTTGAATCCGAATGAAATGTCAACTGTAAATTAGTATATCAGAAACAGCTGTTCCGAAATATGTTCAACGTAAGTAAATCACAAACTAAATATTAGGCCTGTACATTCCATGTGTAGTATCCTAATCTCATTTGACTGTTTACACATAATTATAATTGTGTGAGATAATCTAGTTCCAAACTGCATCTAATAAGAATAGAACCGGTACATATAATCAGGGCCTCCGCTGGGATTCGCATCTGTCACCAAATGCGATAAAAAAATTCAAAGTGGCGATAAATTATTTGTTTTGGCGAAATCGGTTGCGACAAGGATTTTCTTATATTTTCATTGCTAATATGATAATATGAAAGGTGGAACATTGTAGCCATTTTAGAAAGTAAAGAATCAGATCTTTCAAATTATATTAGCAAACAGAGCAGACTCTGATCAGACGGCTCCTATATAGGAGCCATCTGATCTGGGTCTTCTCTGTTTGCAAATGAGTTAAAACACGTTTATGTGAGGGAAAGGGCTAAAATAAAAGTAAATTGTAAGTACATGTATAGTATTTTCATTTGATCGTAATTTAGTATTAAATGTGATTAAATCAGTATCATAAGGGTTAAGTTTATGATTTTGATCCTTGTTTCAGATGTAAAAGCCTGCAGTACCCAGAGGTTCTGCCTAAGGCCAGTGTGATAGTAATTTTTCACAATGAGGCATGGTCTCCATTACTGAGGACAGCACACAGTGTGGTCAACAGGTCTCCGCCAGAGTATCTGCATGAAGTTATACTGTTAGATGACTTTAGTGACAGAGGTAAAAACTGAATTGAGAAGTTAGAAAGGACACAAGAGCTTAGTGCAAAACTACTTGTATGATATTATAGAGGATCTGTTGCGACTTGTCTTTTAACCCTTCGCTTGCTGAATTTTAAAATACATTTCTCCTTCTTTAACCATGCCCTGTTGTATAATTACATATATCTTCACTTTGTACTTGTAAGTATTTCGCTGTGCAATCACTGCTATTGGGTGCACTGGTTGCACAATCAATTTGTAAACAGTGCAGACCCTGATGAGACAGCTCCTACAGGAGCTGTCTCATCTGGGTCTTCACTGTTTACAGGTACGTATATTGACGTGAATAGCAAGCGAATGGTTAAGATCACATGTTCCTAAACAAGCCTTAGAAAATGTTATTAAGTGAGCCTTTGGCGAGCTTAATGACATTTTCTTGGTGAGTTTAGGAACATGTGATCTTAAAGACAACAAGCATCAGATATTTTTTCTCACAAAACCAATCATTGTAGATCTAGATCTATTTTCGCCCTTTTAATGACATGTAAACATTGTTTTTTCCCCCAGTTTGACGTCATATATGAGGTATGACGTCATACATATTCTAAAGTGTTCTTACACGTGTTACTGATAGGAGAATCTTAACCCGTTGTTATAACCCGGAGATAAGGAAAGTTATGTGAGAAAATTGATTACAGTAGAACCTGTCTGCACCCTTTACTCCATGAATATATAAGTACAGTAAAACCTCTCTATAATGGCCACTAAATTGTGTTAATTAATTGGTATTAGGACAGGTGGCTGCTTAAAGCAAGGTGAAAGTAAAACAGAACGCTCCTATAGGATCGTTCTGTTTTACTTTCACCTTGCTTTAAGCAGCCACCTGCTTTTAACACAAAATACTTGATGTAATTTAGTGGCCGTTATAGAGAGGTTTTACTGCACAATGTAAGAAATGATGAATATGTTTTAGATTAATTTTTATACGCCCACCTAATAAAGGTGGTCGTATATTGTCGTGGGCCCTGTCCGTCCGTCCGTCCGTCCGTCCGTCCGTTCGTCCGTTCTTTCGTTCGTTCGTTCGTTCGTTCGTTCGTTCGTACGTTTGTTCGTTCGTTCGTCCGTCAACATTTTGTTTGTCCACTGTTTTCTGGGAAAACTATTTTGCAGATATTAATGAAACTTCACACAAATGTTAAATGCATCAAGATCTGAAGCTGAGTTGATTCTGAGGTTCATTTGATTTTTCATTTCAGAGTTATGGCCCTTGTCCTTAAAAATATGCAAATAGTTTGTCCGCTGTTTTCTGGGAAAAATATTTGAGAGATATTAATGAAACTTCACACAAATATTTAATGCATCAAGATCTGAAGCTGAGTCGATTCTGATGTTCATTTGATTTGTCGTTTCGGAGTTATAGCCCTTTTACTTAAAAAATAATGCAAATACATGCAAATAGTTTGTCCGCTGTTTTCTGGGAAAACTATTTGAGAGATATTAATGAAACTTCACACAAATGTTTAATGCATCAAGATCTGAAGCTGAGTCGATTCTGAGGTTCATTTGATTTGTCGTTTCGGAGTTATGGCCCTTGTCCTTAAAAAATATGCAAATAGTTTGTCCGCTGTTTTCTGGGAAAACTATTTGAGAGATATTAATGAAACTTCACATAAATGTTTAATGCATTAAGGTCTGAAGCTGAGTCGATTCTGAGGTTCATTTGATTTGTCGTTTCGGAGTTATGGCCCTTTTACTTAAAAAATAATGCAAATACATGCAAATAGTTTGTCCGCTGTTTTCTGGGAAAACTATTTGACAGATATTAATGAAACTTAAAACAAATGTTTAATGCATCAAGATCTGAAGCTGAGTTGATTCTGAGGTTCATTTGATTTTTCATTCCAGAGTTATGGCCCTTGTCCTTAAAAAAATATGCAAATAGTTTGTCCGCTGTTTTCTGGGAAAACTATTTGAGAGATATTAATGAAACTTCACACAAATGTTTAATGTATCAAGATCTGAAGCTGAGTCGATTCTGATGTTCATTTGAATTGTCGTTTCAGAGTTATGGCCCTTTTACTTAAAAAATAATGCAAATACATGCGAATAGTTTGTCCGCTGTTTTCTGGGAAAACTATTTGACAGATATTAATGAAACTTCACACAAATGTTAAATGCATCAAGATCTGAAGCTGAGTTGATTCTGAGGTTCATTTGATTTTTCATTTCAGAGTTATGGCCCTTGTCCTTAAAAATATGCAAATAGTTTGTCCGCTGTTTTCTGGGAAAAATATTTGAGAGATATTAATGAAACTTCACACAAATATTTAATGCATCAAGATCTGAAGCTGAGTCGATTCTGATGTTCATTTGATTTGTCGTTTCGGAGTTATAGCCCTTTTACTTAAAAAATAATGCAAATACATGCAAATAGTTTGTCCGCTGTTTTCTGGGAAAACTATTTGAGAGATATTAATGAAACTTCACACAAATGTTTAATGCATCAAGATCTGAAGCTGAGTCGATTCTGAGGTTCATTTGATTTGTCGTTTCGGAGTTATGGCCCTTGTCCTTAAAAAATATGCAAATAGTTTGTCCGCTGTTTTCTGGGAAAACTATTTGAGAGATATTAATGAAACTTCACATAAATGTTTAATGCATTAAGGTCTGAAGCTGAGTCGATTCTGAGGTTCATTTGATTTGTCGTTTCGGAGTTATGGCCCTTTTACTTAAAAAATAATGCAAATACATGCAAATAGTTTGTCCGCTGTTTTCTGGGAAAACTATTTGACAGATATTAATGAAACTTAAAACAAATGTTTAATGCATCAAGATCTGAAGCTGAGTTGATTCTGAGGTTCATTTGATTTTTCATTCCAGAGTTATGGCCCTTGTCCTTAAAAAAATATGCAAATAGTTTGTCCGCTGTTTTCTGGGAAAACTATTTGAGAGATATTAATGAAACTTCACACAAATGTTTAATGTATCAAGATCTGAAGCTGAGTCGATTCTGATGTTCATTTGAATTGTCGTTTCAGAGTTATGGCCCTTTTACTTAAAAAATAATGCAAATACATGCGAATAGTTTGTCCGCTGTTTTCTGGGAAAACTATTTGACAGATATTAATGAAACTTCACACAAATGTTAAATGCATCAAGATCTGAAGCTGAGTTGATTCTGAGGTTCATTTGATTTTTCATTTCAGAGTTATGGCCCTTGTCCTTAAAAATATGCAAATAGTTTGTCCGCTGTTTTCTGGGAAAAATATTTGAGAGATATTAATGAAACTTCACACAAATATTTAATGCATCAAGATCTGAAGCTGAGTCGATTCTGATGTTCATTTGATTTGTCGTTTCGGAGTTATAGCCCTTTTACTTAAAAAATAATGCAAATACATGCAAATAGTTTGTCCGCTGTTTTCTGGGAAAACTATTTGAGAGATATTAATGAAACTTCACACAAATGTTTAATGCATCAAGATCTGAAGCTGAGTCGATTCTGAGGTTCATTTGATTTGTCGTTTCGGAGTTATGGCCCTTGTCCTTAAAAAATATGCAAATAGTTTGTCCGCTGTTTTCTGGGAAAACTATTTGAGAGATATTAATGAAACTTCACATAAATGTTTAATGCATTAAGGTCTGAAGCTGAGTCGATTCTGAGGTTCATTTGATTTGTCGTTTCGGAGTTATGGCCCTTTTACTTAAAAAATAATGCAAATACATGCAAATAGTTTGTCCGCTGTTTTCTGGGAAAACTATTTGACAGATATGAAACTTAAAAACAAATGTTTAATGCATCAAGATCTGAAGCTGAGTTGATTCTGAGGTTCATTTGATTTTTCATTCCAGAGTTATGGCCCTTGTCCTTGAAAAAATATGCAAATAGTTTGTCCGCTGTTTTCTGGGAAAAATATTTGAGAGATATTAATGAAACTTCACACAAATGTTTAATGCATCAAGATCTGAAGCTGAGTCGATTCTGATGTTCATTTGAATTGTCGTTTCAGAGTTATGGCCCTTTTACTTAAAAAAATAATGCAAATATATGCAAATAGTTTGTCCGCTGTTTTCTGGGAAAACTATTTGACAGATATTAATGAAACTTAAAACAAATGTTTAATGCATCAAGATCTGAAGCTGAGTTGATTCTGAGGTTCATTTGATTTTTCATTCCAGAGTTATGGCCCTTGTCCTTAAAAAAAATATGCAAATAGTTTGTCCGCTGTTTTCTGGGAAAACTATTTGAGAGATATTAATGAAACTTCACACAAATGTTTAATGCATCAAGATCTGAAGCTGAGTCGATTCTGATGTTCATTTGAATTGTCGTTTCAGAGTTATGGCCCTTTTACTTAAAAAATAATGCAAATATATGCAAATAGTTTGTCCGCTGTTTTCTGGGAAAACTATTTGACAGATATTAATGAAACTTAACACAAATGTTAAATGCATCAAGATCTGAAGCTTAGTTGATTCTGAGGTTCATTTGATTTTTCATTTCAGAGTTATGGCCCTTGTCCTTAAAAAATATGCAAATAGTTTGTCCGCTGTTTTCTGGGAAAACTATTTGAGAGATATTAATGAAACTTCACACAAATATTTAATGCATCAAGATCTGAAACTGAATTGATTCTGAGGATCATTTGATTTTTCTTTTCAGAGTTATGGCCCTTGTCCTTAAAAAATAATGCAAATAGATTGTCCGCTGTTTTCTGGGAAAACTATTTGAGAGATATTAATGAAACTTCACAAAAATGTTTAATGCATCAAGATCTGATGCTGAGTCGATTTTGAGGTTTATTTGATTTTCTTTTCAGAGTTATTGCCCTTTTACTTAAAAAAAATGCAAATATATGCAAATAGTTTGTCCGCTGTTTTCTCGCAAAACTGTTAGACAGATATTAATGTTTAATGCATCAAGACCTGAAGCTAAGTCGATTCTGAGGATCATTTGATTTGTTGTTTCGGAGTTATGGCCCTTTCACTTAAAAAAATAATGCAAATCTATGCAAATATGAGGATGGCCATAACCTTTTCATTTGAAATGATATTTACTTCAATTTTTTTATATGGTTAAACCTTACTGTGAATTTTCACATATATTGCGGGGGTTTTGATATGTCATTTTATTCTAAAGTTATGGTCCTTGAACTTCGTGTGTTTGTTGCTTTGTTAGTCAGTCAACTTTTAGTTTGTCTGTTGTTTTCTGGGAAAACTATTAAAATGATATAAATGAAACTTAACACAAATGTTTTAAGCAACAAAATTTGAAGCTGAGTTTATTTTGAGGTTCATTCAGTTTGTCTTTACAGAGTTATGGCTGTTGCACTTTACAAAAATCTGCAAAAATGAGGATTAGCTGTAACTTTTTTATTTAATAAGATATTCACTTCATTTTTTTTAAAGAATAGTATCACCTTAATATGGAAATCAAGATCTGAAGCACAGATTAGAAAATGTCAACACTTATAAGGCATGTTGAATCAGAAAGTTTGCAAGTGGGCGTATTATGTACCGTATGCGGTACTCTTGTTTTAAATTGCATATTAACATATGAAATTTTTGCCAAAGCAGAAACTGTAAAAACAGATCTATATAATTCCATTTATATAAGCAAAAAGAGCAGACCCTGATCAGAGTGATGGCTATGATAGGAGCTGTCTGATCTGGGTCAATTGTGTTTGCAAATTAAGGCGTAGAAAGAAGTATTTATGGAGTAACTGTAAAGGGCTGAGCGGCCATCTAAAAGAGGTGTAATTATGGTTCTGTAAGGCAGAGAGTAGCTTACCGCTGGTCAAAAGTTATGCAGAAAGCTGTAGGAGCTTTCTGCATTACTTTTGCCCTGCATGAAGCAACCAGCAGCTTTTAAGACTCCTATGTTCAATAAATGAATGCCCCCCCTAGGACAGGCTCTACTTTACTTCTGTTTGGGTGAATTTGTTGTGTGTTTGTGTATCATTTCCTAATTTCTAGCCTGACTTCTGTTCTATTTTTATGATTCTTTGATAGTTGGGATATAGATCTAGATCCACATGAGGTGTAGAATAAGTAGTCATTGTCTGATCAGGATCCATATTCTTTGACCCTCTAATCATATGTGTGAAATAAATTCCTTTGAATATTTATTGTCCAACTTTGCAAGTGCCATTAGTGGTGTAGGTTATAACCAAGTCTGAGGCAGCATCTTCGATTTTGATACTACATAAGTATTCAACCCTTTCCTTCATATAAACACCTTTTCACGCATTTCCAAACAGAGTAGACCCAGATCAGATGGCTCCTCCAGGAACCATCTGATCAGGGTCAGCTCTGTTTACTTTAGGGAATTATGCTGATTGTCACCATAGATAGTCTCTGATAACTCACTTGTCTGGAGCAACACTGGTCGCAAATTCCCAATGCTGGAGAACTTGTGTCTAGATGCAAAATATTAAATTATTTTATTCTTGTATTGGGTTCAGAGGGGCTTGGTGAGGAGTTGACAAAGTATGTATCTGAAACCTGGCCTGACGGTGTGGTGCGCATTGTTCGAACTAAAGAACGCAGTGGGCTCATACGAGCCCGGTTGGCAGGGGCGAAAGCTGCCACTGGGGATGTCCTAATATTTCTAGACTCTCACTGTGAAGCCTCACCTGGGTGGTAAGTACTCAATACTAATTTGATGAGCTCATTTAACCCTTTTCCTATTGAATATTCATTTAAGCATTAATGACATAAATATTAACCCTTCGCTTGCTATTCACGTCAATATACCTATCTGTAAATAGTGAAGACCCGGATGAGACAGCTCCTGCAGGAGCTGTCTCATCAGGGTCTGCACTATTTACAAATTGTTGTGAAACTAGGGCACTTCACAGCAGTGATTGCACAGCGAAATATGTGTACACAGTGAAGATATATGTAATTATATAACAGGGCATGGTTAAAAAAGGATAAATGTATTTTAAAATTCAGCAAGCGAAGGGGTTAATTAGCTAATTAAGTTAATTTTTATAATGTAAATTTTTCAGTTGATATTTTTCCTTTAACAAAACTGGAATCATATCTACATGTATATCATATAAATCATAAGCAAACAGAGCAGACCCTGATCAGGCGGCTCCGACAGGAGCCTTCTGATCTGGGTCTTCTCTTCAAATGCGTGAACATGTTTTTATATAAGGGGTAGGGTTAAACTTTGATTTATTTGTAAATTATTACCTCTTTACATATTGTATAGACTCATGATATCTGACTAACTGGAGAATTATTGTTTAATGCTTTACTTCCTAAAAACACCTTTTAATGCCTTTCCAAAAAGGTAGACCCAGATCAGGTAGCTATTGTAGGAGCTGTCTGATCTGGGTCTACTCTGTATGCAAAGGCATTAAAGGGCGTATTTACGGTATAGAGTCGTGGATTAAAGTAGTTGGCTGCTTTACTCACTCCATGGCCTCCTAGACTATTTTTATACCCAACTTCTTTGAATTAATCTACTGAAAAGGAGCATAAACTATAGAAAAGGAGAATTTTAGAATTGTGTAGTTTTGAAACAATTGTGATAAATAGAGCATATAGGAGCAAATGCTCTATTTATCACAATGGTTTCAATAAATGAGTTTTACAGAGGCGCAAAAAGGTGTCAATAGGAGAGAATGAGTTAATGTGGGACAAAAGTAATGGATAAAGTTAATATATATCATTATCAGTATTAGCTTGTGCAGTATATTGCCATTATACTAGAAGAATTAGCTTTATTAACCCTTTCCTTCATATAAATGCCTTTTCAGGCATTTCAGGCATTTGCAAACGGAGAAGACCCAGCTCAGACGGCACCTATAGGAGCTGTCTGATCAGGGTCTGCTCTTTTTGCTAATGAAATTTGATAAATCTGTTTCTTTAATATCTAAAGTGGCTACAATGTTTCACCTTCCATATTGTAAATTATAATTGTTTTGTCCATGAATATGGAGTAGGTATTGAAATTTGGAAAACAATATAGAAGATGGAAAGGGTTAGGATAGCCATATAGTATCTAAGTGTAATATCTGAGTTATTAACCCTTTCTCTTATGAATATTCATGTAAGATACAATATATAATGACTAGACTAGGATTATGTAGAAGGATGTTTATAATTGTATATATTTATGGAAACCTTTGGCCATTTTAGAAATTGTTGAATCTGATAGATATTATTTCATGAGCAAACAGAGCTGTCCCTAATTAGACATCTCAAGCAAGAGCTATCTAATTTTTTGTCTATTCCGTTTGCATGGTAAAGGGTTAACATCAAATGCATATTATTAGTTGCATGCATTTGATCCTGACTTATAGTCATTCAGTGTCTTAACCAGAGCTCCAGATAAGATGTGTAAATTTAAACATTTTCAAGAATAACTCCTTTATTTTCTCCGCCAAACCCTATACTCTGACCACTTCTTCGAGACGATTCTAAAGAGTGGTCACAACATAAGGCTTGGGGGAGATATAATTATTCTTGAAAATGTTTTAATATACACATCTTATCTGGAGCTCTGAATTCGATTAATTGATTATGATATTATATCATTAGCAAACATAACAGACCCTGGCCAGACGGCTCTCACAGGAGCCATTTGATTTGGTTCTACACTGTTTTCAAAGTTGTAGGCAGATATATGGGGTACAGGGTTTAATAGACCCATGATAAGATTGTTAACCCTTCGCTTGCTAATCACGTCAATATACATACCTGTAAATAGTGAAGACCCAGATGAGACAGCTCCTGCAGGAGCTGTCTCATCAGGGTCTGCACTATTTACAAGTTGATTGTGCAACCAGCGCACTCCACAGCAGTGATTGCACAGTGCAATACTTGTACACAGAGAAGATATATGTAACTATACAACAGGGCATTGGTAAAGAAGTAGAAATGTATTTTAAAATTCAGCAAGCGAAGGGTTAAACAGCTGATTATTATGTCTCCCCCATTTATGGGGAGATATATTGTTTTTGCCAGAGTTGTCTGTCTGTCCGTCCGTCCGTCCGTCCGTCCGTCCCGTCCGTCCGTCCGTCCGTCCGTCCGTCTGTCTGTCCGTCACATACTTGTGTCGCGCGTATCTCTGAAACCAGTTGGGTTAGAGTCACCAAACTTCACAAGAATGTTCACCAGCATGATTTGTTGTGCACCTATATTTTTTTAATTGTCTCCCCCTGATAATTCTTGAGTTATTGCCCCTGATATGAACACTTAATTATATACAAACTTTGTGTCGTGTGTATCTCTGAAACCAGTCGGGCTAGAGTCACCAAACTTCACAGGATTATTCACTAGCATGAGTTGTTTTGCGCCTGTTTTTAGCTCACCAGAGCACAAAGTGCTCAAGGTGAGCTTTTGTGATACCCCTGTGTCCGGCGTCCGTCTGTCCGTCTGTCCGTCTGTCTGTCTGTCCGTCTGTCCGTCTGTCTGTCCGTCAACAATTTCAAACGACTTCTTCTCTGAAACCGACTGCCAAATTGTAACCAAACTTGGTCAGATACATACTGTGGGTGGGTGCTTCAAAATTTGTTAAAAGATAGTGGGCGGGGCCATCGGTCTTGTTGCCATGGCAACCGGACACAATATCTAGAAAAATCTTCTTCTCAAGAATGACTTGTTGGATTTGAATATAGTTTTCACCAAAATGTTTCTCAGTTGATAGACTTTAAAAGTTGTTAAAAGAATTTTGATCGGGCAAAAAACATGGCCGCCAGAGGGCGTGGTCAATATTTCCATATATGGTAATATGGAATTTTCATAGGAAAATCTTTAAAAATCTTCTTCTCTGAAACTGTAAAGCCTAGACCTTTGATATTTGGTATGTAGCCTGATCTTATGGTCCTCTACAAATATTGTTCAAATTATGACCCCCGGGCCAAAAATGGCCCCGCCCAAGGGCTTATCAGTTTTTCATAGGAAAATCTTTAAAAATCTTCTTCTCTGAAACTGTAAGGCTTAAACCTTTGATATTAGGTATGTAGCATGATCTTATGGTCCTCTACAAATATTGTTCAAATTATGACCCCTGGGCCAAATATGGCCCCGCCCAAGGGCTTATCAGTTTTTCATAGGAAAATCTTTAAAAATCTTCTTCTCTGAAACTGTAAGGCTTAAACCTTTGATATTAGGTATGTAGCATGATCTTATGGTCCTCTACAAATATTGTTCAAATTATGACCCCCGGGCCAAAAATGGCCCCGCCCAAGGGCTTATCAGTTTTTCATAGGAAAATCTTTAAAAATCTTCTTCTCTGAAACTGTAAGGCCTAGACCATTGATATTTGGTATGTAGCATGATTTATGGTCTTCTACAAATATTGTTCAAATTATGACCCCCGGGCCAAAAATGGCCCCGCCCGGGGGCTTATCAGTTTTTCATTGGAAAATCCTTAAAGATCTTCTTCTCTGAAACTGTAAGGCCTAGACCTTTGATATTTGGTATGTAGCATGAACTTATGGTCCTCTTCAAATATTGTTCAAATTATGACCCCCGGGCCAAAAATGGCCCCGCCCAAGGGCTTATCAGTTTTTCATAGGAAAATCTTTAAAAAACTTCTGAAACTGTAAGGCCTAGACCATTGATATTTGGTATGACTAACATGATCTACTGGTCCTCTATAAATATGTAGCTGTGGCTTGTGGTCCTCTGCCAAGAATGTTTAACTTACGACCCTGACCACAGGGCGAAACTTGGCCCTGCCTCAGGGCTTATCAGTTTTTTCGATGGGAAAAATATGAAATATTACTTTTCTCTGAAATCATAAGGCTTAGACCTTTAATTAATAGCATACTGCTTTGCCTTGTGGTTCTCTACCAGGTTGTCCACATGATTTCTTGTGGTCAAAAAAGGCCCTGCTCCTGGTGTTATCTCAGGTGAGCGCTTCAGGGCCTCATGGCCCTCTTGTTTTTTAATTGTCTCCCCATGATAATTCTTGAGTTATTGCCCCTGATGTGATAACTTAAAATTAGAGAAGCTTTGGGCTGCACGTATCTCTGAAACCAGTGGGGCTAGAGTAACCATACTTCACAGGAATGTTCACCAGCATCAGTTGTTGTGCATCTGGGTTTTAATTGTCTCCCCCTGATAACTTTGGAGTTACTGCCCTGTATAACTTAAAATAAGAGAAACTTTACTTTGTTTCATGTGTGTCTCTGAAACCACTAGTACTAGAGTCACCAAACTTCACAGGAATGTTGACCAGCATGTGTTGTTGTGTACCGGGGTTTTTAGCTCACCTGGCACAAAGTGCCAGGTGAGGTATTGTGAGGGGGCAGGCTCCGGCGTCGTGCGGTGTGCGTCGTGCGTATGTGCGTATGTGCGTCGTGCGTCGTCAACAATTTACTTAAACATCTTCTTCTCTGAAACCACAAAGCCTATGGCTTTGATATTTGGTATGTGGAATCATCTAATGGTCCTCTACAAAGATTGTTCAAATTATGTCCCCAAGACCAAAAATGGCCCCACCCTGGGGCTTATCAGTTTTTCTTAGGAAAATCTTTAAAAATCTTCTCCTCTGAAACCGTAAGACCTAGACCTTTGATATTTGGTATGTAGCATCATCTAATGGTCCTCTGCAAAGATTGTTCAAATTATGACCCCCGGACCAAAAATGGCCCCGCCCCGGGGCTTATCAGTTTTTCATAGGAAAATCTTTAAAAATCTTCTTCTCTGAAACTGTAAAACCTAGACCTTTGGTATTTGGTATGTAGCATCATCTAATGGTCCTCTACAAAGATTGTTCAAATTATGACCCCCAGACCAAAAATGGCCCCGCCCCGGTTCTTATCAGTTTTTCATAGAATTTTTTTTAAAAATCTTCTTCTCTGAAACCGTAAGACCTAGACCATTGATATTTAGTATGTAGCATATCTAATGGTCCTCTACAAAGATTGTTCAAATTATGACCCCTGGACCAAATATGGCCCCGCCCCGGGGCTTATCAGTTTTTCATAGGAAAATCTTTAAAAATCTTCTTTTCTGAAACCGTAAGGCCTAGACATTTGATATTTGGTATGTAGCATCATCTATTGGTCCTCTACAAAGATTGTTTCAATTATGTCCCCCGGACCAAAAATGGCCCGCCCTGGGGCTTATCAGTTTTTCTTAGGAAAATCTTTAAAAATCTTCTCCTCTGAAACTGTAAGGCCTAGACCTTTGATAATTGGTATGTAGCATCATCTAATGGTCCTCTACAAAGATTGTTCAAATTATGACCCCCGGACCAAAAATGGCCCCGCCCCGGGGCTTATCAGTTTTTCATAGGAAAATCTTTAAAAATCTTCTCTAAAACCGTAAGGCCTAGACCATTGATATTTGGTATGTAGCATTATCTAATGGTCCTCTACAAAGATTGTTCAAATTATGACCACCCAGACCAAAAATGGCCCTGCCCTGGGGCTTATCAGTTTTTCATTGGAAAATCTTTAAGAATCTTCTTCTCTGAAACTGTAAGGCCTAGACATTTGATATTTGGTATGTAGCATCATCTATTGACCCTCTACGAAAACTGTTGTTCCTTTATTTAGATTTGAATTTGAAACTCAAGGCCTAAAATTACGGCCCTTGGTTTCATATTGGCCCCAATCTGAAGCTTACTTATTTTTACATAGAAATACAGTGTATGCATATTTCTATAGTAACCAGGTGAGCGATTTAGGGCCATCATGGCCCTCTTGTTTGAATTGTCTCCCCAAATAATGTTGGAGTTATTGCCCCTAATGACTTAAAATTAGACCCTGATAAGTTTGGAGTTAGACATTACACTTGTGTATTGGAAAGAGGATGGGAGGGGGAGACATCTGTTTTTGTGACAAAAACAAACCTCAAGTTCTTATGAGACTTTGACTTACTTGACATCTCATGTTGATTCAAATTAGTTGCAAATATCGGCCCAAATTTTCCTACAGCAAACTATCGTAATAATCCTTAATATTTGGACAGACAACTGTAAGCAAATTTTGTAGACCCACATCCAGAGCAACAGATAAATGTGCCTACACAGATATTAAGACGATTCTAAAGTGGAAAATTTTTATTCCTGAAAATATTGTTTAATGTACGCCCACATCAATGATCAAACAAAGTGTACTATATTTGCTACTCAGTATCAGTTTCATTTAAAGCTATCAAAACAATTCCAGATTGAGTTATTTAGCTTAAACCATTCCCACATTTTGATGCCTCTGTAAAAGTCGCTTTTTGAAACTATTGTGATAAATGGAGCAAACTTTTAATGCTCTGACTCTATTTATCACAATGGTTTCGAAACTACACAATTTAAAAAAAAATCCTTTTCTCTAGTAAATGCTCCTTTTTGGTAGATTAATTCAAAGATGTTGGATCTTATTATAGCTATGAGGGAATGGGTTAATATACCAGCAGAAAGGGTAGATAGGGTGTTGAAATATTCAGGGTAATATACCCTATCATATTTTGTTCCCCAGGATACATTTTCTATTTATCAGATTTGCATTTTACTAGGATTGAGCCACTTTTACATAGAATACAGAATGATACCACCACTTTCGCATGTCCTAAAATAGACGTTATCAGTGCCCATACTATGCAATATGCAACAAGTGCTTTGGCAACAGGAATCTTCTCATGGAGTCTACATTTTGGATGGAAGAATATCCCTTCTTCACACCAACCATTTAGGTAGCACATTTTTGTGAGCAGGTTTTATAAGCTTTGACCCCACTTAAACAATGGCTCAAGTCTGATTAAATGCCATACATGTATGCTGTCGAGCTTAGATTAAATGTAACAACTTTTAAGTTCACCTGGCATAATGTGATATGATGAGCTGTTTGGATCACCTTGTGTCTGTTTTCCCTCAACTGTCTTCAGCAATTTCTTCAGGATTCGCCACTGACTGGATTTTGATAGTTTTCACAGGTATGATTTAACCCATTCCCTCATATTGACACCTTATGACACCTCAGTATAAATGTCACTGTTTGAAACCATTGTGATAAATAGAGCATTTGCTCCATAGGAGCTAATGTTCTGTTTATTACAATGGTTTCAAAACTACAGAATTCTAAAAAACTAGTTAACTCTAGTTAATGCTCCTTTAGGGTAGATTATTAAGAGGTAGGATCTAAAAATAAGATGAGGGAATGGGTTAAAGGTGAAACTGTATCAGTTTGTATTTTATTCTTCCAGTCCTCTGCATAAGTTGGTAACAAGAACTACACATAGATTTTAAACAATACTTTCTTTAAATGATTTCTCATAAGTAGGTCACAGAAGCTAAAACTTAATTTTTAAGACAATTTCTTTGAATGATAACTCTGATTGGAATTTCACTAAATTTCACCGATTAGTAATAGGGAAGTTAGGTGATAGAGAAGTTTCAGAATTTCCTTTATCTCTTCTTCCTTTTCATCCATATTGCTGCTTTCCTTGCCTTTCCTCTTTCTGTTTTTCCACACAAATTACATCTTTGCACATTTGTATTACTAGTCTAATACTTTTGGTCCAACCCATTTACTTGTATATCTAATTGTGGTCATTTGTAAAGTGCATATAATTATGTACAACTGCAAAAATATGAGTAATAAAATATAAGTAATAAAATATGAGTAATAAAAGATGAGTAATAAAATATGAGTAATAAAATATGAGTAATAAAATATGAGTAATAAAATATGTTTAAGCTAGACCCTTTACCAGACTTGTAAAAAATTGTGCAGGTTTGCTGCATCAGTGGGTCACAGGAGCAATTCATTTAAGCATCGTTTCACAAGGTTTTTGTGAATATATACAATAATTAACATCGTGCAAGCTACTGAATGGATTTCCACCAAATTTCATCGGAACAATCTTCAGTGACACTCTAAAAAAATTGATTCTAGTAAACAGTTTTTTAACCCTTTCCTCCATAATGCGCATTTCTATGCCTCTTTAATAGTCGAATGCTCTATTTATCACAATGGTTTCAAACTATCATCTCTTACCTCAATATTCATGGAGTAAAAGGTTAACGCTTTACTCAACAAATTGATTTTTTTTCTTTTTAAATTGCAAAACCTGCGACCTGTGTTTTCAATGAAATTCAATGACCTTGTCAGTTGACATACTAATAGATCACTTAACCTGATAACTAGGTGAGTGATACAGGAATATCATGGTCCTCTGGTGAATAAACATGTAGGTCTTGTATTGCACTCCAAAGTTAATGCAGATATCTCCAATCGGAGTGTTCTGCATTGCTCTTGCGTTAAGCTATTTATTGTAAACATTAATGATTTATTTTTATTTAAGTGACATCTCTTACCCTTTAACTGATTGAGACATTCTTTTGCAAACAGAGTAGACCTAGATCAGATGACTTGTATAAAAATTGTCTGATCAGGGCCTGCTCTGAATTATAAATACAGTAAATCTCCACTAATGTGACCACCTAAATGAGGTATAATTCTGGGTGCTAGATGCAGGTGGTAGCCTAATGCAAGACAAAAGTAATGCAGAAAGCTTCTAGAGGAGCTTTCTGCATTACTTTGTCCTGCATAAGCAACCACCTGCTTAAAAAGACATCCATGTTTATTAATTAAGTGTGCATTGGCCCCCAATTCCAATTCCTGTGTTCATAAATATGTATTAAAGGCATGATTTTTTAGATAAATGTTCATAGATATTATGGGACATAGAAGCTTCACTGTACGTGTATTTTCTGTTGAGTTAATCCTTTACTCCATAAATAGACCCTTGTATGCATTTTCAAACAGTAGATCCAGATCAGATGGCTCAGGGATTGTAGGAGTTGTCTGATCAGGGTTTGCTCTTTTTGCTAATGATATGATTCTACAGTTTCTGCCATGGCCAGAAATCCCTGCGTTTACTTGCCATTAAAAACTTAATCTATTTAATATTCATGAGGTCAATATTTTTTTACATGAATATTTATGAAGTAAAGGATTAAAAATCACCCGAGAGAACTCTGCTTCCCCTCAAGCTTCTGTGGTAATGGTCTCCAGGGGGCAGCCCATTTGTTTTGCTTATATGTGTGCTTGAAATGATGCCAGATGGGCATATTCCAATGGTATGCTTTTAGGGTTAGAAGAACATGTTTGGGCTGACTGCTAAAAAAATTAGTTTGTTTTTAGTTTTGTTTACAGTATATGGCATACACTGTTATGACCTGCATTTTTATCATCAAGACTGTTTTTTGACATTTTGACATGTGAGAGAGTGAATTAATGGTAGGTGATAGTGTTCAGTATTGAAAAAAGTTATTATACATTCCTTTGCCAATTTTTTTTAACTCCAAACGTAGAATACCCAGATCAGACGACTCTTACAGAAGGTCTGAATAGGGCCTGCTCTGTTTGCTTATGAAATTATAATAGATCTGACTTGTCAGTTTTTACCAATACCAAACATCCTGTGTACATTGGGCATTATAAAATTCAACTAATAAATATTCATGATGTCATTATTTCTTACATGAATATTCAACAGGGAAGTGGTAACAAACCGGTAGAGATGTAAGTCTGCTCTATATAACAGATTACTTTTATTGTACAGTAAAACCTCTCTATAACGGCCACTAAATTACATCAAATATTTTATGTTAAAGGCAGGTTGCTGCTTAAAGCTTGGTGAATTTAAAACAGAACGCTCCTATAGAAGCGTTCTGTCTTAATTTCACCCTGCTTTAATCAGCCACCTGCGCTAAATACCAAATAATTAACACACTTAAGTGGCTGTTATAGAGAGGTTTTACTGTTTAGGAAGCTTCTTATAGGTTTGGCACTAATCCTTTGATATGTGTATTCACCATTTCATCATGTATGTTAACCTTTTCCCTCATATAAATGCCTTTTCATGCATTTGCAAAGCAGCGTAGATCCAGATCAGACATCTCCTATAGGAGCTGTTTGATCATGGCCTGCACTGTTTTCTAATGGATTTTGATAGATCTACAGTAAAACCTCTCTATAACGGACACTAAATTACAGCAAGTATTTTGTGTTAAAGGCAGGTGGTTGCTTAAAGCAAGGTGAAAGTAAAACAGAACGCTCCTATAGGAGCGTTCTGTTTTACTTTCACCTTGCCTTAAGCAGCCACCTGTCCTAAATACCAACTAATTAACACACTTTAGTGGCCGTTATAGAGAGGTTTTACTGTATATCTTTATTTTCTAAACGACTACAATGCTCCAGCTTTCATATTCAATAATAACTATTTTGTCCATGATTATTCAGTAGGTATTGAAATTTGGAATAAACATAGAACAGGGAAGGGGTTAATTTAATCCATTCCCTCATATAAATGCTTTTTCACACCTTTGCAGACAGAGTAGACTCGGATCAGATGTTTTCTGATCAGGCTCTGCTTCATTTGCTAATGGAATTATATAGATTTGATCTTACAGTTTTTGTCAAAGCAAAATTAATGATGCCTTTAGAATTTTTTATAGTATAAGAAATAAGAAAGGTGTGAAATCCTGTTTAACCCTTTATTCTATTAATACATCTTTCTACACCTTTGCTAACAGAGTACACCCAGATCAGATGGCTCCGCCTAATCTGGGTCTTCTCTGTTTGCTTATGATATACGGTTATATAGATATGCTTCTACAGTTTTTGCCATGTCTAAACTTCATGTGTCCATGTACTATTACAACAAATTAATCTAATTAATATTCATGACATCATTATTTCTTACATGAATATTCATGAAGGAAAGGGTTATATGATGGAAAGGGTTTCTTTGCTGATTATTGTCAATATTTGCAAGTCATTATCTGAGTCCATGCTTAAAAAACTTTTAGTTGAGTCTGAGTTTGTTCTCAAGTTTTTGATTGGCCAGATTTGAGCCTTTGGCTCAAATCTGACCAATCAAAAGCTTGAGAACTAAACTCTGACCAATCAAAAGCTTGAGAACGAACTCAGACTCAACTAAAAAGCTTTATAAGCATGGACCCTGATTACTGCATTGATGATGTGTTTGGTTGATCTGGTTCTCATCATTGTTTGTAGGACCCTGTAGATATTTTTGTTTTGTAGGTGTGGCCCATCCAATGAATGATAATACATATTACATCAACATAAAACCTTTAACCCTTTGAATACTGAACTTTCAAAGTGGAATGGTCCATCATTAATTAACAGTAGATTGAGACCATTAACCCATTCCCTCATGGGCTATTTCTAGATCCAACTTCTTTGAATAAATCTACCGAAAAAGAGCATTAACTAGAGAAATGGAAAGTTTTAGAAGTTTGTAATTTGAAACCATTGTGATAAATAGAGCATTTGCTCCTATAGGAGCAAATGCTCTATTTATCACAATGGTTTCTACAGGTGAGTTTTGCAGAGGCATCAAAAGGCGTCAATATTAGGGAATGGGTTAAGTATGAAACAATTTAATTTGCTAGAGAATGCTGAATGCCACACAGTGCAGATCCTGATCAGAGGGTTCCTTCAGGAAGCCACAATTTGTGTTTGCAGTACTTTGCCAGTTGCCTGCAAATGCCAGTCAATTTATTTCTCACATCTGAAGGTTAAATCAGCAATCGTTGAGCCATTACTAGTACATCTAATAATAGATTAACAAGGAAAGTAATGCAAATGAATTATTTATTGGCAATTGCTACAAAATTTGCTCTATCTGAGATTAACTCTTTGCACACTAAGTAATTGTTTTTGCTACATGTACTTAACCCTTTTCTTCATATAAACACCTTTTCATGCATTTGCAAACAGAGTAGACCCAGATCAAATTGCTCCTATAGGAGCCGTCTGACCAGGGTGAGCTCTATTTGTCTATGGAAATTGATCCTATAGGAGCAAAGGTTCTATTTATCACCATGGTTTCAAACTACAAAATGTTAGAAATTTCCTTTTCTTAAGTTAATGCTCCTTTTCGGTAGATATATTCAAAGTGGTTTGATCTAAAAATAGCCTATGGAGGAATGGGTTAAAGTGGATTTTCTCCATTAATTTTTCAAAAGTCATGATCAGAGTGTCAGATAATTTGAATGCTGATGAGACAATGTGTGACCAGACCTCTCATCGGGATCCAGAGATTGTTTGAGTAGGTAAGTACAGTAAAACTTCACTATAACAGCCACTTAATTGTATTAATTATTTGGTATTTAGGGCAGGTGGCAGCTTAAAGCAAGGTGAAAGAAAAGCAGAACGCTCCTTTCACCTTGCTTTAAGCAGCCACCTGCCTTTAACACAAAATACTTGATGTAATTTAGTGGCGGTTATAGAGAGGTTTTACTGTACAACTTTACTGTAGAGTGGTGCAGAAGTAACCTTGTGCGTACACACAATTAACCCTTTCCCTGTTCTATGTTTATTCCAAACTTCAATACCTACTGAATATTCATTCACAAAATAGTTACAAAGAAATATGGAAGGTTGGACATTGTAGACATTTTAGAAAGCAAAGATCTTGTAGACATTTTAGAAAGCAAAGAAAAAGATCTATCAAATTCTGTTAGCAAATAGAGCAGACCCTGATCTCAGGGTCTACTCTGTTTGCTAATGCGTGAAAACACGTTTAGATGAGGGAAAGGGTTTATAAATGTGCTGGAAACTTTGAAAAGAGAGAGTAAATTTTCAGTAAACCAATGCAAGTCATAGCATTCTTTCTTTCCATTTTGGTAGCTGTATACATGTATTCAGGAATATCACCTACAATAAAATACATGTATTTTTAGAGGGGGTCTACACTGTTTTATTACCACAAGGTTCTTAATTGCATAATTACACATGTAAACCCTTCCACCTTCATGGTGTAGTGATTTCCTATGGGAATGATTTGGATCCAAATGAGATTAAGAGTTAATAAATTACAGGTTGACCATTTTCGTTTCTACTAATATTTAATAGGTTAGAACCTCTACTAGCCAGAATTAAAGAGGACCGAACAGCAATTCTCTGTCCAGAGATTGATAACATAGATAAAGATAGCCTCGAGTATGGCGGCACTGGCTCCTACTCCGTTGGGGGCTTCTGGTGGAGCTTGCACTTTGCTTGGCGCCCAATCCCTGAACACGAGCACAAGAGAAGGAATTCAGAAATAGACCCAATTAGGTAACTTTACAAACAAGGAAAATGGTCAATAGTTCTGTCCACTAGTTCATCCCTTTTTCCTACGGATGCATAACCATAGAAACATAACCCCGCCATCCAAACATTTAACCATCCTCTTGCTATGTAAAGTGTCGTCTTTATTGTAAAACATTATTCAAAAATGTTTCTTCGATAAATGGGAAATAGCTTGGATTCTGGTGACATGTCAGTCATTGTACAGTAAAACCTCTCTAAACTGGAATTCAAGTAGAAAAGAATTTAGGTACTTTTAGAGGAGCTTTCTGCATGACTTTCACCATGCATTAAGCTGCCACCCATCTCCAGGACAGATGTTTGTATTAAATTTAACCCTTCGCTTGCTATTCACATCAATATTATATACCTACCTGTAAATAGTGAAGACCCAGATGAGACAGCTCCTGTAGGAGCTGTCTCATCAGGGTCTGCACTATTTACAAATTGATTGTGCAACAAGTGCACTCCACAGCAGTGATTGCACAGCGAAATACTTGTACACAGTGAAGATATATGTAATTATACCACAGGGCATGGGTAAAGAAGGAGAGATGTATTTTAAAATTCAGCAAGAGAAGGGTTAACATCCAGTTTAGAGGAGTGTTACTGTTCTACCTTCATCCAAGCTGTTTGCTTCAGTTATGTCTTAATTTGCAGCAGAAAGGTTAACCCTTTACTTCATGACCACGCCTTTGTATGCCTTTGCAAACAGAGTAAACCCAGACCAGACGGTTCCTATAGGACTTTTACGGAGATGTCAACAGGCGTCAGTATGAGGGAATGGGTTAAGAATGCTGTGGATGTGTGATTACCTTTGAAAACAGTTTGGATCCAGATAAGATGCTAGAAAATTTGACTTCTCATCAGGATCCAGCTGTTTGACTGCATGTATATTTGAAAAGAAATTGAAAAATTTCTGCCTATATAATATTATTGTATGGATAAAGAATTGTTCAGGATGCTAAAGACCGATGGATCACCTCTGTTTCCTGATATCAGAATGGATGAGTTCAACATTAAGGAAACTGAGCTGGATTGCATTTCATTAACATATGCATTACATTAACATTTTCAGTTATACAGTAGAGCCCCTCTAAAGCGACCACTTAATGAATAAATATGGGTGTTTTTATAAGTAGGTGGTTGCTTAATGCAGGGCAAAACGAATGCAGAAAGCTCCTCTTGGACCTTCTGCATTACTTTTATCCTGCATTAAGCTACCACCTGCATCTAGCACCCAGAATTATACCTTTTTTAGGTGGACGCATTAGCTGGACTTTACTGTATCATAAAATTACGACTGATCTATGTTTAAGATTTCATTTTGGACGATCTGTATTTACAATTTCATTTGTGAATTCAAATTGAAAATTCACAGGAATCATCTGTCCAATCATAAATATACCACAAACATTAATTATGTAATTAGTCATAAAGGCTATGGTTGATGCTACAGCTGTAACATTTTGCACGCTTGTGGCAATTTTTGAGTAGCCCAGCATCTTATCAGGATGATAGTTATTTGACACTCTCACATTCAATACCGTATTATCTCTAATAAATGCTCCTAGGATGTTACATTTATTGAAAGTAGCTTCTTGCATTTTGTACACGGGGGTTCCTTAATGCTATTGGAGCTTTCTGCCTTGCTTTCAGTCTGTATTATGCTACCACCAGTATTTTTAAAAACTTTTATTTCTTTATTTACTTGTAATTTCCCCTCAGAAGTAAGGGGGCATTTATTTGACTGAGGGCATTTATTAGGAAGACTATGGCATTTTGAGAGAACTAGAAGAGAATTGTTTTTAGAATATTATGAGATAACCGTCACCCAGTGGACAGAGATTTACTTCAGCACAGCAACAGATATATAAGAATTACTATGCTAGTAGGTTTGAAGTTCAGCTGTATTTTGGCAAGTTATAAAAGTTGTTAAATGCGAGCCTTGGCGATAAAATGCGTAAATTAAAATATTTTCAAGTATAACTTCTTTATTTCTCCACCAAACCTGATTTTGTAACCACTCTTTAGAATCGTCTCTTCGGGACGATTCTAAAGAGTGGTCACAACATAGGATTTAGTGGAGAAAAGATTATTATAGTATTTGAGTACACACTTTTATCTGTAGCTCTGCACTACAGTAGAACCTCTAGAATTCGACCACTTAATGAATAAACATGGGTGTCTTTATAAGCAGGCTTTAATGCAGGACAAAAGTAATGCAGAAAGCTCCTAGGAGCTTTCTGCATTACTTTTGTCCTGTATTAAGCTACCACCTGCATCTAGCACCCAGAATTATACCTCTTTTAGGTGGTTGCATTAGTGGGGTTTTACTGTACTTGTTTATTGTGCTATAAACTGCCTGATGAATATTCATGTTAGACTTAATGACTGTTTGAGTATAAATTAGCTGAATTTTTATAATGACATCATAGTTGAAGGGAATATTTGACCATGATAGAAACTGTAAAATCAAATCGAGGGCTTGGTGCAAAACCATTCTAACTCCTTCGATTTGTGAAGGAGTTAGAATAGTTTTGCACCAATCCCTCGAAATCTATTATTATTTTATAAACAAACGGAGCAAACCTTGACCAGACTGCTCTGGTAGGAGCCATCTGAGTCTGGGTCTGCTCTGCTTGCAAAGGTATTAGCAGGCGTTTTTTTAGGTAAAGGCTTAAATGTTTCTGCCCAGAAGTAATCCTTATTTTATAGGTGGTTGTAGATAAATTGTACTGTATGTTCTTCTTTGTGTTCAAAACTGTCATCAGTGACTGACTCATGTTTTGTTTTGTTTATTTGTGACACATCTAGTCTGGTTTTGCAACAGTTTCAGACAGCTTTGGTTGTTATGTTGCTTGAGTTTGTGATTTTTTTCTAAACCCTTTACTCTATAGATACACCTTTTAATGCTTTGCAAACAATGTAGACCCAGGTCAGATGACTCCTGTAGGAACGGTCTGAACAGGGTCTGCACCATTTGCCTATGGAATAACAGTTGGACTTCGATATCTCGAACTATGGGATAACTTGAACTTCGGGATAACTCGAGTCCAGTCCTTCCAAAACTAACACTACAGAATTAGTCTAAAATGTATCGCTACAGATATCTAGAAACACATGCGGAAGCTTAATACAGGTCTAAAGTAATGCTGAAAGCTCCTACAGGACCTTTCAGCATTACTTTAGACCTGTTTTAAGCTGTGGTCTTGACAAATCGTTCAGATTAGAAATCGGATGACTTGAACATCTATTATCTCGAACTAAATTGTACGGTCCCTTGAAGTTCGACTTATCGAAGTTCAACTGTATATAGGTCAGAATTCTACATTTTCTGCCATTAATTATCATGGAGTAAAGAGTTCAAATGTTTTGTGATGGTTTCTGCAAGAGGGAAAATAGAAAGGGTCAGACCCCGTGTAACCTAGCTTTTGATCAAGTTTGACTCTTAAAATTACTCCATGAATATTCATGAAAGAAATAATGACATCATGAGTATTGATTAGATTGATTGTTATAATATCACATGAACACATGCGTTTTTGGCTATGACAAAAACTATATTATATCACAAGCAAAATAGAGCTGACCCTGATCAGACAACTCCTATAGGAGCCATCTGATCTGGGTCTACTCTGTTTGCAAAGGCGTAGAAAGGCGTATTTATAGAGTAAAGTGTTAAATTATCTTTTGGGCAACTTTACATCTGGACAAGGATGAAAAGATAATAAATACAATGGACAAACTCCGATTATATTGATCTGGAAGTCGGTGATGAATAGACATAATTATGAAAACATTTGCAACCAACGATATATCAAAATTTTATGCCCTGTAGGCCTATTCATACTGCATCATAATCATCATTTCACTGTTCACTTAATTGCAAGTAATACTAATTATATGCCTGTTTATTGCTGACCTTTGGAAGGCTACTGCTAGGAGTGTATGTACATGTACTCTAGGTGTTGCATCTGGATAAAAATACAGATAACCTAACTTCTGCATCTCGAGGGCTTGGTGCAAAACTATTCTAACTCCTTCACTTTGTGAAGGAGTTAGAATAGTTTTGCTCCAAGCCCTCGATCTGGATTCTATGTAACTTGACATCCTGATTAGATTCTTGTGCAAACTGGTATTTTGATCACCTGCTATAAGCGTACTTACGGTATCTGAATTTGCAAATAGTGTAGACCCATATGAGACAGCTCCTAGAGGAGCTGTCTCATATGGGTCTGCACTATTTGCCTTTTTAAGTTGGTGGCTACAATTAATCCAACATTAGAATGATTCAGCTAATTAATATTCATAGTGGATAGATTCTCATTTGAATACATGTATTCAGCAGGAGAAGGGCTAACATTTTGCGCCTTTGTACGTATACTTGTCGTCAGTGAAGTTGGTATGGAGATGGAATCGGGTTGTTCATTCCTCAGTTCATCTGTCCATAGGGAAGGTTTTGTCAGGGCTCTTCCTCTTACAGTGTTGTACTACCTTCATGGTAATCAGAAATCAGATACGATGCATAAGCTTAAACATTATCAACAATATTAGTTCTATTATTTTTCCACCAAACCCTATACTGTGACCACTCTTTAGAATTGTCTCTTTGAGACGATTCTAAACATTGGTCACAGTATAAGATTTGGTGGAGAAATTAAGATTTTAGTATTTCAGTACACATCTTTATGTGTACCTCTGATCAGAAATACCATTTTGCTCCAGTGTACCTGCATCCTTCATTAACATTTGACAGCAAATACTGGGGTTCTTACCTAAATACTGGTGTTCTTACCTATTTCATAGGGCAGACAGACAGAGATAGCCTTTGGTTGACAGTTCCAGTTGTGCAGGAAACAGGTCACCAATGTCATTTGCAAACAATGTAGACCCAGATGAGAGGGCTCCTAGAGGATCCCGCCCCTCCCATCTGAGTCTGCACTGTTTGTCATGTTGCAGTTTTCTTCAAAAAGTAACCCTTGAATATTTATTGTAAGCTTGACCTGTCTGACTTTTGGAATAGTCCATTTGAAAATTCAGTGTTGAAAGGGTTAAGCGGACATGCTATATTGTAAAAGAATCTTATACAATCATGTATTGAGATCAGTGAAGAACCAGGCTAGCATTCATGATGAAAGTCTGGCAACTGACCAGAGCCTGCACTGGTCGACCCGACTCGACCGTCATATGATAATTTGATAGCACCTTTTCTTATAATGGCACAGCTAAGAAAATTAAAGTCTCTGAAGGCTGAATTCTCAAAGTGGAATATTTCATCATTGTTTTGCCCTTTCCCTCATATAAACAATTTATCAAGACTTTGCAAACAGAGTAGACCCAGATCAGACAGCTCCTGTAGGAGCCGTCTGATGGTCTGGCCTATTTGCTTATGAAATTATAATACATTTGACTCCACAGATTCTACCAATAGTCCAATACAAATCCTGAATACATATACAGAGCAACATATAAACATGCATACTCAAAATACTAAAATTGTTTTTCTCCACCGAACCTTGAAGAGATGATTCTAAAGAGCAGTCACAATATGTACATGTATAGGGTTGGATGGAGAATTAAAAAAAATATTCTAAAAAATGTTTTTATTTAC